>JANTCA010000087.1:0-12979 GCA_024741275.1 Chironex yamaguchii
GAACGTCCAAAAAACAAGACGAAGAACAAGTTTGATTTATCCTTCTTCTTATCACATCACAAACAGCAAGAGAATGCTTTAAAAGATATTATTGCCATGTATTTTTATAAAAATGTGGACAATAGCTTTGCACATCAAATCGATGGGAATGAGACAGATGAATGAGAGCAACATTCTTTATGAAAAAGGTGCCATTTCCTTGTTATTGGCTTAAGACCTAAAGGAGCAGACATGTAATATCTAACACTCCCATTTTGCGATTGATGCATCTTGATTTACATCACTAGCCCATGTTACTTGATGTTCATTATTCCAAGCTTATCTAAACAGAAATCCAAATCTTTTTAAAAAAAGTGCCAGTTCCTTGTTATTGGCTTAAGACGTAAAGGGGAAGACGTGTAATATCAAACAGAAATGAATTTTGCTGTTTTTCGACCAACACAACCAAGAAAAGTAAAAACTGTTCTTTCAATTTTTTCTCAGTAAAATAATATTAAAGAGTACAGTTGACTATGTTCTTCTCTGTTTATAATATTGCAAAGATTGTCGTCAACGGAGCTTTAATAAAGTCGTTCAGTTGTTTTCAGGTGTGATTTTGGTTAAACTTTGTAAATTGCAACCTTTAATTTGTTTTATTCGAAATCAATATTAGCATCACTATATGATGCATATATTGATTTCCAATTTCTTTCGAAATCAATATTAGCATGATATAGTGAGGACGTGACAATGAAATGCGTTTGAAAACAGTTACTATTAATGTACAGTGTCAGCTTGCTTTTATTCTACTTTTATTTACACGATGTGGACAATTTATTGTCAAAGATAGTGAAAATTTATTGAAAGTTTATTTCCAATTCAAATCGTAGTAAGTAATGTTCCTGTTTTACGAGGAATCAAGCGACGTTTGATGGGAAACATACTGACATTTGTTATTTGCAACACGCGTTCTATCAGCAGTTGCCATGCTTAATCTTTTTGTGATGTTTAAATCTAAGCAAAGACGTGGCGTATTTAAGTACTCCCACGAGAATGAAATATAATTTATAATCCTATCACTTCTGTGGAGATAGAAATGACGCATCTCCGAATTTTCCATTCAATAGATCCTTCTTTTCTTCGATTTCCTGTCCAAATTTCGCGGATAACACGTTTCTTTCTCCAAAAGGGTGGCTACTGTACCACTTTTATCTGCCAAAGCACTAAATTGAACGGCAGTGTAAAAGTCATTATCAAAAATTCCAAGGGAATGAGCTGTTTGACTGTGACGTCATGGGATTTCCTGTAACTGCAACGCATTGCAACGAAGAACATGTTATATTAGTTCTTGTCATTACCTATGAATGTTTGTAATGCGCCCACTACGACTGTCAACTTTACTGACAATCGTTTAATGTCGCCCCCCTGTGTTGGCGTATCTTATCGGAAAACAACAAGGAAATTACTGAAATTAAAGCGGAAAACTATTTTGTCTCAAAAATTACGTAGATGGTTGTTTTGGTAACTTGTCATCTTTTCCATGTCAGCCAACGCAAAAGTTATAAATTTTTAAAATTGTTTTTAGACGCATGTAAGGAGCACGTGGTTTTGACTAAAGCGAACGTGAACTTAGTCACATGTCTCACGAACAATTGTTTTAATGTAAAAACAATAAAATAATTAGCAAGAATACGGACAGAATGGCTCAGTGTTTATTTTTATTGCAAGGAAATGTGACTCTGGCAGCTGAAATTATTTTTGGTCGATGGATTCTACGTTTAGGGACAGAACCTTAAGCTGCCATATCGACAGAACGTAAGAATAGGAGTTTCGTCATTCGCATATTAAAGCCGTTCTTAATATTGCCTTGCTGTTGTCTTAAAGCGATTTCTTTTCGATTACTTTCCTTTACGTTTCAGCTTGACAAAAATTGCTCAAACGAGCAGTAGAAGGCAAAATCGGATTAAGACGATCGGAGCTCAGCAGAAGTATGAGAAATTCTTAATGATCTTTTAGACACCCCCCAGAGAGATTCGCTTTTTGGTATATTCTTTGGACAACGCACTTCTGTCTCAACTTCACGCCCTTTAAATGTGTTGTTCTTGTAAAGCTGTATTTTTTATTCAAGGAAATTTGTTGTCGTTGTGTCAACACTAGAAAATCAGGTGCCGTTTTCACGAGATAATGTAAATAAGAAAAGTCCTTCAATTGTGTCTGCTGCGCTAAAGCAAGGCAAATTTGAATTAAATCTCAAAATTGCACTGATAAGTTCTCTAAACTCATTTAAACAGTGGTCAGCTAACCTAGAGTCAAGGTGTATTGACATGATGTCACAACATCTTGTCAGAAAGGTGATTTTTATAATTTTGGCTCTGCTATTGTCGTTACCACGAGATCATTTCCTTTTTTATATTATTCATATCACCTACCTCTTCGCTTTCCTCGTCCTTAACATTGTTATCTTATCAGAATCAGCAGAAGCAGCAGTATCGGTAGCATTATTGTCTCTCAACTCAATCATTTGTTCCTTCCTTCTTTCCCTTATTTATTTATTCGTCATAGTCGACTTTGATAATATGATAAATATCAGGGCCGTTATCATTTCCATCTTTATCACCATTTTATTATAATTTTTGAAATAGTCATTGTTATTAATAATCAATGTCTTCATGATTATCATTGCCATTCGATATCATTCTGAGTAGTATCAGCATCATAAGCATCAGCGTCAGCAATCTTGGTAGCATTATTTTTGTTATAATTTTCATCATCATCATCCTCGTTATCGTCTTCCACAATCTCATTTCGCGATTATCTATTCCCTTTACATCTAAATTACTCTTGTGCTCTTCACGTCATTGCAAAGACCATTTAGCTGTTTATTCATGACTGAATCATTTACGTTAGATTGTTTTGCTGATTGGACTTGTACAATCCATATCTCTTCCTTCACAAATTACAAGACGATCCTGACTTGGTTTCTGTAATTTTATATCGACGTCGACTGGGTGGTCGTGTGTTAAGATCAGAAATTAAGGTATGACTATAACCACTGGGGCGTCGAACTGAAAAAGATTAGGGATAATGATCCACGTGAAGCAAGAAATACGACGTGTTATTCACTAAATACAAAAGGCAACGATCTGGATGCAATTTGCTATTGCTAGAACAGATGGAATCGATGAATTTGGCAACTGGTGCAAATACCTCGTCATAATCAACATTAGTATAGGTATAGCCCTGGGCAACTAATTACGCTTTGAGGTTAAAAATCTGTTTACGTCCCATGATATTCTTACTGACTAGTAAATCAACCAAGTCCTCAGCTCCGTTTATTTATTTATTAAAGACTGAAACTCAGCATCAGTGGCATCTTTCCACTGCGTTGCTTTTCTCCCACTGAAAACCTGGCAGATGTTTGTAGGCTCGCTATTTTCAGAAACAGCCATAGAAGCATAATCAATATACTCCCACAATTACTACCTGTAATAGCTCCAAGCCTATCAGGAATGATTCTGTTCCTTTGGGGTCTACCTTCAGCTTCTGGTATGATATTATCCACATCTAAATGATTATCATCAATGCTATAAATAGCATTACCTTCAAAATACATGTGATCAGGTGTAACACTTTGTTTCTCACCTAGCAGCGGATGAATCCCGGATATAGTCAGAAAGGTCACTTCCAAACGTGTCCCCAAGAAATATTCCATCACTAATCTCCTCAGCATTTGCTTTGCTTCAGGATCATATAATTTGTATTTTTATATCTGTATTTGTTGTCCAGATATCCAACTAAACTATATGAGTTGGATTTATTCCCTTGTTTTTCTGCTCATGAATGTGAGCTAAAGCTTTACATCTAAGCATACGTAGATTACAGGCATCAGGTTTATTATCAAAACAGTACTCATATGATGTTGCTTCTTTCGATAATACTTTGGGCTCCTACTTCGTAGAAATGCAGCTGTAACAACTGTTTCTGCCCAAAAATGTAATGTCAAGTAAGCAAAATGGAGCATACATCTAACTGTCTCCATAATAGTGCTGTTCATCCGCTCTGATACTCCATTCTGTTGAGGCGTGTAAGGTATTGTGTCATCCTTTCTGATACCCCTGCTCTTGCAATATTCTGTAAATTCTGTTGAAACATATTTGCTTCCATTATCTGATCTCAGGGCATTTATTTGTTGACTGGTTACTTTTTCTGCTATTTCATCAAACTGTTTGAACTTGTCAAGGACTTCACTTTTGTTTTCATGATGAAAATAGTAGTATATCTTGTACAGTCATTTATGAGCGAAATGGAATACTTCCAAACTCCCACTGAATTAACATTCATGGGTCCTTATACAACACTGTGTACGAGTTTGAGTAGCTGACTGATTCTATGTTGACCTTTGTTTGTGAAGGGCTGATGATTCTCTTTTCCCATAGCATATTCTTAACATTTTCTGTTCAATTCCTCTTTTACATTAAAGCTTAGGCCTTTCATCACAGATATGTTGTTCAATAATTTGATATTATCGTATCACAAAAGCCCATACCATAAATGCCGTAATGAAGTAAAATTCACCTGCGAGTCACTCCCTGGCAAGGAATCCTGATTCGCTTTCTCGTCCAAGTTGCAAAAACATCACACGGCATCACTTGGGTGCAGAATTCAGCTTGTAAAGCTTTATGTCTTATGTGAACGGTTTGTCATTAAAAAGAGCTGTACATGACTGATCCTTAAAGTCATCAGTTGCTCCTTTCCGGATCATAGATGGCTTGTTCTGGACCTTTGGCACTTCACGTACCTCCTTTAATAATATTGACTTTTTTAGTCATATCATAAACTGAAAGATGGACATCTCCTTTTCCATATGAATGTAAAACACTATTATCTGCTATTATCACTTCTAGTGGAGTTTTGAACTTCTTTATTGCTTTCATGTGCTGTGATGCACAAGAGTCTATCCACCAGTGATTGTCAGCACCACTTACTAGGGCAATTTCAGGAGCTATAATCTCAGACGCTTCTTTATTTTGATCACTGGTAGTAACAAAGTTCCCCTTTGGAGATTTCTTCTGTGGGCTGCGTCTCTAATGCTTCTGTTGCTGTGACCTCTTTCCATTATTTTTCTTCTTGCAACAATCACGGACGTAATGTCCTTTACGTTTACACTAATGACATTTAAAACTATTTGTATCAGCTGCTGTCTTCTCTGATTTCTTATCAGCAACTGGTAATGCGTCCTGACATGCATCAGTAACTGCAGTAAGTTAAATCATTTCATCTGCCTCTTATGTAATCCCATGTTAACTTTTCTTCAGTTACAGTTTCAAGAGCTGTTAGTAGGTAATTGTAGTCTTCAAGCAAACTGCTGATCAAAATCATTTTCAGCAATAGCATTTCCCACGGCCTCTAAATGTTCTCATGAGAGCTTTAACAGTAAATGTGATCAATCATACTATTTCCTTTCTGCATCCTGGTAGAATAAAGTTTACGGCGATAAAATATCTTTCATGATAATGATTTGTCTTCAAAATGTCTTTCTAGATTTTCCCGTGCTTCTTTCACATTTGTAGCAAATTGCACATAAATCTGCAAGTTCCCTGCAATTGATAAACATATAGATGCAAGAGCCAAATTTTATCTCTTTTTGAACTTACTTTCTTCAGCAGGCATTGCTTCTTCACTTAATGCATCCTTGTCAGGTTTCCAAAAGTCTTTCCTGATTAAATTTATTTTCATTTGAAACCTTCATGAGTGGTAGTTTTCACCAGATGGTTTTCCAGCTTTAAAACTGATGTCTTCCACTGTAGCCATGTGGAACACAACTACAAGTCAGACATACCGTCCAGCTGAGATTTACATTCACCTCTTGGAGCAATTGGAGCCGGATGACTTTACGTGCTGATAAATGCATGGCATTTGGAATAATAGTATGGCACCTTATCCAAGCAATGTCTCCCAAAATTATTTGCAAATGGTAGAGTAATTCCACAAGTTTCAGTTGAAAAAAAGTTTTCGATATCTTGGCCACTAGTTCAATTTTCAGATGGACAATTGTGAACATAAAAGAATTTTGGTTGATACAGTTGATGAACTTTTAAATAGAATTAACTCTCTCCTACTACATCCCAAGAATAAACTTCTTTAATATCATCGCTATTTGCTACCCAAAATATCATGGCATTTAACAATTTGTGATCTTGGTATTGCTTGGATGAAATCTGTACTTGATATGAAATGCCATAATTATTTTCGAAGATGGCTGAAAATTCCACCCAGTAGTACTCTTAATATTGCTTTTATAGACAAGTCAAAATTTGGCCTTAATTTAGTCGATATATCTACTAATTGTACACAATGTCAAGTAATTATAAGAAAAAAATTAAAAAATTCAATGACCCTGATATTCACAATTTATTTGATGCTACTACATTTGCTAATGTTCAATATGATCGGTTTCAAAATACTAAGTCAGTAATCAAAGAATTTCGTGATGAGAAAGAATCTAACGTTCACAAGGTTTGTTATTAAGGCAATGATCAATCTTTGTGCTCGTAACCATTTATGTGTTTGACATAAAACGTTAAGTCGCAATATCTATAACTTCACTATTCGTTACTTGAATAGTGAAGTTATAGTTACTTGGTCTTACGACCTTACAAAATCTTTATCTTTGGAAAAAGGTAGACAATCCTTTATGCTTCTCATGTCTCAATTCTCAAACCTTGCAACATGTGGTTTCTAGCTGTCCTGTACACTTGAATCAAGGGTGTTACAAGTGGTGCTTCGTTCAGTTTTAAAAATCATTGCTCAGTTTCTTCTATCTTCAAATAAAGATCTAAGAATCTGCTGTGACATTGATGGTTTCTTATCACAAAGTTTGATATCTGGAGATAGCCTACGTCCTGATATGTTGATTCAATGTATCAGTTCACTCGTTGTACTGGAATTAACGTTTGGATTTGAAACAAATCTTAATTCAAATTGTCAGAGAAAATCGAACAAGTATAAAGCTCTTTCCAAAGATTTTTCAAAATTGTTAACGTTCAATTCATTAATCTGAGTATGAGTTATTGGAAGGATAGCAAAGGACATTGTCTGCTTTGTTGATATGTTGAAACGTCACAAGGTTGATAACCATGATTATTGGTTACGTAAAATGATTGGCTGTACAATACGATCTTCTTATTTTCTGTTTTGTCGACGTGATAAGGACTAGACTGATCCTGAGCTTTTATGTTGGCAACTTTCTCTTTTAGTCGTGATCATTTGTTACTAAGATTTCTGGCACACATTGTAAAAGATTTGGATATGCCTTCCTGTAAGTGAGTATCCAAATGTATGCATTGAGTCAAAAAGTAAATTTGAAGTTTAAAAATTATCATTATTATTATTGTTGTTGTTATTATTACTATTTTTATTATTATTATCATTATTATTATTATTATTATTATTGTTATTATTATCATTACTGTTATTATTATCATCAGCATTATTATTCTTTTCATCATCACTACCTGCAGTTATTTTGCCGCTGTGGGCAGATGATCTTAGCAATTACCTCCTCCTCAATTGACTGTCTTCTTCTTTCCTTATCCTTACAAAACAAATCTTCTTGAAAATTTGCGACATTGCTATAGAAACATACTTAAAAGCCCTTTTGTGGTCTGACATTCTTCAGTGCAAGAATCGTCAGAAAGGAAGGCAGAGATAAATGGTAATCTTTGTTGTAGAAAACATAGATTAAAACCAGCCAGTCAGAAACACGAAAGAAAAAGGACGAAAATAAGAAGGAAAATACAGAGCATTATTAGACGAGTCCAAGTGCAAGACTCCATCTGTCAATAGAGACCTGTGCTTCTTGTTTTTATGTAGTTTTACACTTAAAAAGAGCAAACGCATTGTTTCCGGAATCTTCACGAACATTACAAGCACAGTTCATGGTCTTGGATTTTCACGTAGCATACTGTAAACTATATTTAGAGGTATGAAAGGAAAATATTATTGTTTGATACAGGTATTTGACATTATTCGAAGCACAGGTTCCTCTCAAAAAATAGGTATCAATATGATGGTTACCTACATGCAATTCTTTCCAATTTGCTGCATGGTTGTTGTATTTGTATGCAAACTGTCTGCGTTCGAACATCGTGACACCTCCTTACATGACAAAATTGCTCATTTTACGCCGCTCGTAGATTTACTTAAATCTAATAAAGCTTTGTTTGATAACAGCATACTTAGACTAATCCATTTCTTCACAAAACACGTAAACGATTTCATTTTCAGATAAAATTTGAGTATCAAGACTAACTGGTTCCGGAAAACTTAGTTATGATTAAATTATAGCGTCACACGACATTCTTGCAAAGGGCACACGTAGACGATTTGTGTGAAAATTGTATGCTTAGATTCGCTTATTTAGAATATTGTCTTGGAAAACAAATTGGTCCTGGCTGATTGCGATAGAGTGGAAGTGATATATAGTGGTCACCTCTTGATGGACCTTACCCCAATGTTTCTGAAAGCATATTTTCAACGTCAGCTCAAATTAATCAATGTTATCTAAGCACAAAATAATCTTCTTATTTTCAATATTACCGCAGAGAGTAAACTTTGTGCCAAAATTACAGTCGGAATAAATTGTTCACTGTGACGTGACGTGACGTAGCAAAAAATAAAGCTTAAATTTTTCACTGAAATTAAGTTGTTCAAATGACCAAGGAAAGCGAAGCCATTATTGTAGAATCCACCTCTACTGATGAGGTGGTAAGAGCATAGTAGGACAAGTATTTGATGGAAATAACTTTTAAATGAGGATTGAAGCATCTGGATACATTGTCTGAAATGCCTGTTATGACGTGATTGACACCACTTTTCGGCTCACTGATTAACTGTAATGTGATTGCTTAAATCTCTCGCTCTTCACTGCCGGTGTACAACTTAAATACAATCAAATATATTCCTACGAGTTCTATGGAAACATAAGTTCTTTTAAGTGAGTATAATGACAACGTTATGAAGAAAACATGGTCACTATCAAGAATGTACTTCTCCCATATTTAGTAACTTACATATAACCAAATATGATGGGTAGTAGGTCTCTTTAGCTTTCTCATGTTACCTCGGTTCTTCTAGCATGCTACTTTTGAATGTCAGTGACTGAATGATGAAAATGAATTCCCCTCTAACTTCATAGTAAAACTAGAAAAATTCTAAGTTTGCGGCAACAAGCAAGTACAGTCAGCTAAATTTATGAGTAAATAGAGGTTTTTATAGTTGTTAGAGGTAGTGCATAGCGTCCTATAATTGAACTGAATGGCAGACTGTTGCATTCGACCGAATTTTCTTGAACCTTTAATTATACCAAAGAGACATGATTAAGGAAAAATTGGTTACTATCAATAATTTGATAATGGATTATCAAAGGGGGGAATTTACATTGTTATATTACAAAACTTTAAAAGATAACCAAATTGATAACTTTCTTCCGTTATCAACAAATGGAATGAACACCTATTGGATCTTCATAATAGACACAAAATCTCCTTACGTTACCAATAGAACAATAGCATTTCATAGAACGTCATCCTTATCAGTTTCCAAAATCAATACTAAAAATGTACATTTCTGTGCTGTTCCCATGTAACTTACAAGTTGTCTTTTTTGTCTGTTGAAAAGATAGCGATGAAACCTCAAAGCACGGAAAATCCATCTCTTTTCTGTCTACCAAAGGAACCAATATTGGACCAAAATATTGCTGCTGTATTCACTAATACTGAATCATCACTTTTTTTCGACTGAAGGAAGGATTACGAAACTTTCAATGCTACGTACATTATAAATATAACAACATTGTGTTAGAAATTAATGCCTTACAAAAGAACTTAGCAAAATTATTTACTTTTTCGTTGCAAAGCGAAACGTGTATATTAACCGTATCATCGTTGAAAGTATTTGATTTCCTAGAACAGGTGGTTGCATATGACTAAAATTTCCTTGCAAATCTTGTTCTGCAACTTCTTCCAAAGTGATTTATCATGTTACTTACAACTTTATACAACACAGGTACCCTAGGATCTCTTTTGAAGTGTAATTTAATCTAATAGATACGTTACGTTTTATCAATTGGATCTTCCATGTTCCTTTTTCACTCTCATTTTATTTGATTTTTAATTTCATCCAAGTAAAATCTCTTTTTTTCTCCTCTCTCTATTTTTGGTTCTTTTGCTTCCAATTCATCACATCGTTCGTATCAGTGTGATTTTATTCAGAACAAATCTTTTCGATGAAAACGCCCTTCGGGAGAAAGAAAGTTCTTTAACAGCTGATTTACTGCATGTGCTCTTTGCATAATCAAGCTAACACGAGAGTTCGAGATTACAATCATAGCAGCCATTTAAAATACTTCCTTGGCAGAGTTTGACAACATTTGACAACATTGCCTGTAAGTATATTTAAGTTGATGCAAATTTCTCCTGATGTTATCAAATTATGTTTCACCTGACATTTTTAATAGAAGTTGTCGTGAACTAGTCAAGTAGACAACCTTCTTAGAAGCAAAGATTGAAAGTTTATATTCCATCTTTGCAGGCAAAGCTGCTGTCAGAATAACGGTGTTTGCCTTGAAGATTTGTAACATTGCGCTAAACTCTTGTAGTGAAGCAGTCATCATAGCATGACCTCAAATTCACCTCTGAGAAACGTCCCGGTAGCTCAGTTGTCAGAGCATCTGCCCGGTAAGCAGAAGGTCGCGGGTTCGGCTCCCGTCTTGGACGTGTGACTTGTTTCTCAGGAAAACAACACTCATTTCAATACCATTCAAACGGTCATAATTGCAGGGACTCAAATATTCACACTCTTATTTAAAAGCTTTTTAGTTTCAAAAGAGCTCATGCTTTCACTTGGACTTTTTCAATAATGTTTTTTGTTTTTTGTTCATTTTCTCCTTGTTATTTTTGTTTATTGGATTTTGTGCAGCAGAAAACCTTGTACCAATGATAAATAAGCAATCTAATTGTGGAGTCAATTGAATGGACTTTTTTATTTCAAACTGTTGTTGTTGTTGTTGTGTGGCAGTTTGATGGTCGATTTGTGAGAACAATGGCAAAATCTATCATAAATAGAATCTGTCAGTACAAACATTTTGAGAACGCTGTCCCTCCATCTGACTTACGTCTGTTGTTACTTTGTGACAGGTAGTTCTGTCATGTCATGGTGAGATATGTATTGTTCCTTTGGTAATGTATTCTATCTGTCAACCAAAATTGAGATTTCTGAGAGCTTTATCTCCAGATACGCTTGTGTTCCCGAGACAAGCTTTTCTCTACCAGTATAAAGACCTATTAAAATACAATGAAATAGCTATCCGTAGCTACAGTGGTTTGAAATTTTACTGATTGTGTCGTAGGGATCTTGTGATCGCGAGAGAGATGCCAATGACAAAAGGTGTAATTAATATAACATATAGCTCAGTAAGCGCTGTCTGCACGAAGTTTAATTTCGAGATACATCTGTTTATTTCGTAGGGGTTACTATGGAACAGTAACTGTGAACAGGAGTCGAGATGTAAGTAGATTGTAGTATGACGATTTCTTAAAAATGATGTTCTGAAAATAGCATTTATCGATCTTTTAAAGTTAAACCACAGTCTCAAAGATGAACTAAGTCCTGAAGAAGTAAAACCTTGACTTTTTGAAATGGCCTTACTATTTTGGTCATATCCAATAATTTTAGTTTAAAACCTAAGGTTTCAGCGTTACACTTTGCGTTGGTAAGCTACTGTAAATCCACATAGTTTTGGGTAACACTGCACACAAATGCTGTTGCTCATGTTAAAAGCAACAGATTGTATGCGGGTTTTAGAAACTTTCAAGCTTACTGTAACAAAGAAGAACGATTCTTAGAATAGGCCAGAACGTCTTAGCTATTTGATAAAACAGGAAACATTGATTATAAAAAAATCTCCTTCACACGGCGACGATAAAGAAACCTGAGAATATTATTTACATATTTAAATTGATCCCTTGTTTCTTAAGATAGATTATTCCTAAAACGATACCGACCTAAGGGAAACTCTTATGCATGCATTTATTAGAGAGAACTCTATATTAGATCGCCTTTGCTTAGGGAGAAGGGAGTCATTGTCTTGACATTTTCAAACAGTGACAGAGGCAATGTAAACATATATGAGGGTAGTTTACTTTATGAGCCAGTCACATTTTATGTGGCAATTCAATATGTACCAAGACGTGTACTTGAAGAAATTTTTGGCTATCATACTTTTGAAAGAATTTGCAAAATGTCTCCTTAATTAGGGAAGGAGTGGCGGTTAACGTATTTTCATGAGCTGAAAATTTCAAAAATCAGTCATCTTAGATGCCAGTTTAGACCCGGTTTTTGATAAAACCAACTTGGGTACGCAAGAAAATTTTTCGGTGGTTTGGTTACTATTATGGATTAAACAATCTTTTTGTGGTAGGTACAAAACTTGAAAATCGCCTTGAAAATTTGCGACATTGCGCCAAAAACATACTTAAATGCTTTTTTCGTGTGATACTCTTCAGAGTATGGAACGTCATAAAGGAAAGTATATGTATATGGCAACCTATTAATACGATACATGTAGCAAAACTAGCCAATCCTAGACAAGAAAGGAAACAAAGAAAGAGAAAATGAAGAAACAAAACATATTGGAAGAGTGCAAGGGAAAAAACGAACTCTTTCTGCCTACAGAGTACTGGTTTTAATGTAGACAGACTCCAATATACTTAGACGAAAGGACGATCTAGCTGTGCCACTTACCTGAAAAGTCTCGTCCTTATACATTTTGACGCATTCTGAATTTTCTAGTAAATGTTGGCCTATGGCAGAATCGCATGTTTTGGAAGTCCTTTGCTAGCGCGAGATGGCTGTTTTCTAGGAGAAATTGATGCTTGGGGTACAGTGGCTGGAACATGTTGTTTGATCCTGTCACCCAATCTTTGAGAAGTGCGACCTACAT
>JANTCA010000088.1:0-12977 GCA_024741275.1 Chironex yamaguchii
CTTTGTGCCATGATGGCACGGAGGTTTGAGTGTTGGCTTTTAAGTCTGAGGATTGCAAGTTCGAGCCCGGTCGGCTCACACTTAGTGCAGCTACTGTGGTAATGCCCACTCTTGACAAATATATAAAAAAGCACTGTGTCTGTTGAGATATTAAATATATATATATATTTAACAATTTAACAAAAGCAAGTGATTAGTTAATAGAAGCAGTGTCTTTGTCCTTGTCGTATGTTTCATATAACAGGGCTGATGCAACTGGAAAACGGAGAGTGTGTGTCGTCACTGACAAATATCTTCAGGTTATCTTCTGTAGTATGGTCTTGCAGGCTGAAAATTCGCGAAGCGATCGTCCCGTTCAAAAGGGTGATAACGTTACAAATTGAATACATTTTATTAGCCAAGGCAATTAACATAATCTGTCAGTAGCTAACATAACGTGTCAATGAAACCTAACTTTCAAGTAAGAATTTTGGGTTTGATGACAAGTTGATACGCTAAACATTTTTGCATACAATTTCTGTACCGTACAACTGCTGGAATAAACAGAAAATTAGCCCTTGGGCTATTAAAGTCCACGTAGTATTATCCTTTCTGTCAACCAATGCTGTTCTAAAATCTTACTTTGTGCGAAAAATCGATTTACAGCATTCTTTATGGATATTTCGCTCACGCGATACTAATATTGAACAGGAAGAGCTCTATCGAGCAGGAATCAAACTCATAAATTACTCATGCAATGGAATAATTAATGACGTCACGAAGTCGACGATAATAGTAAACAAAATTAACAGAGCAAGAGCAATTATAGGCAAATCGCACATCGAGTAAAGATTTACATAGAAACCTGTCAGTCATAAAAACATTCTATATTACCCTACAATAATTACAGGATTTACCCCATTTTCAATTTTAAGATTTATCACGACCACAGAACTTCGAGGACTAGATACAGGCCTCGCAAGTTTGCAATTATTAAGAATTTTCCTGAGTAAGATCTTGGCGTTGTTCCCGCGTCTTAACCCGGGGCAAAGTCGAATAATTATTATCAGTCAAAGTACTTTTTCTCTCGTACATCGGCCACTCCTTGGAACACCCCTGAGCTTCAGCTCCTAGCTCCTCCACGACAATAAACGGAAACACCCCTTTTCTATTGTCAAGTACCCCCTCCCACCATCCATCATCCACATCTTCATTCTTGTTTGTAACCATAATGATATCGCCTTCTTTGAAACTCAGCTCTCCATCCTCAGCTGCTGTGTAATCATACAAAGCTTTAACAACGCATACTGTAAAGAGAGAGAATAAATTAAAAAGGTCCTCTTCAGCCCTGGCAATACTTCACTCTCCAATAACTATACCGCGGAAAGAGAATAATTATAAAAAGGCTACGTTTACAATTACGTTACCTCATTTCCTAACAAATACACTGTAAATAGAGACACAACTTAAAAGGTTTCCTACGGCAGATAAATATTACTAAGAGACTACAGTGACAAGACTTCCTTTTAGCTCCAGAGTTAAAAAACGTCTCCCATGAATTCACTGTAAACAGAAAAAAAAGTTACAACCAACTGCATATCCTGATACTTCTAATTAGAACATCAGCGAGATAAGGTCGGCTTTCCCATCCGTCTGCTACATTCTTATTATAGTACATTTACACCATTCACGGTAAAGAAAGTGACGTGTTCTCTAAAACATTGATAACTGTAAACTTACAAGTGTCAGCCAGCACGTAGTAGTTCTTAAAACATTACTATATTACAGTTGTAATGTTGCAAAGGAAGAATGCAAGGCGGACCATCAAAATAACTACAGCTACAAAAGCACCTGAAGAGCCCAGACCTCCGCTAAGTAGGCTTTAATGAAGACAATATAAATTTAGCTGACAATTCTCATATGCTCCGATTGCTTATCTGAGTCTTAAAATACGCGTCATGATTTAATAACAATACACTTACGAAAGCTGACTGTAAACACCACGAATTGTAACCTAATACACCAAAAGCACTTGTAACAGAGACAATGCCTGTCTTAATAAACAGCCCATACTATGGCTACGATAAATAATAAAAAATTAAAATGTTGAGAATATCATGTTGACGAAAAACGGCATTGACCTCCCCGATTACTTGTAAACAAGCTAGTACACAAAGAACAAAAAAACAAACCAAAAATAAACCAATCGATCAACTAAATAACTACTTAATTACTCGATCAATCGATTAGTTCGTCAATCAAAATAAACTTCAATCAATCAACCGATCAATAGATAAACAAATTGGTCGCTTAATTCATCAATTGATTACTCATTAGATCAACTTATTAAACTTGATTACGTATAATCCGGCACACTGTAAACAAAATGAATACCTTTAACGATATCAGTAAGGGAATAATTTCAAATGATGCCGGGCATTGGTTTACACTTCAAACAGTGTAAACGGGAAGAACATTTTAAATGATACCAGGTGCTCTACTAATTGGTGTCATTGTTCATCATACAAGCTCACCGAAAAATTGAAATTGAAAAATTTGACAATATGCTGACAACATGCCATGAGAAAGCATGTGTGCTTATCAAACAACTGTAACCAGAGAGAACATTAACATCAACCGCTCTTTTCAAATAGAACGCTGTTCATGTGTAAACACACACTGATGAGGTTACGTTTTGACCACAGTCTACCTGTCGGTCTGTTTGTCTGTCTGTCTGCTTCTTTGTAAGTAGGACTGCGCATAAACTATTTATCCGATTTGTACCGAATTTCGTGCGAGGGGCGAGCTTTATCCTGGAAAGAATCCATTAAATTTCAGTGTAAACGCGTACAACAGTCTAGATCCGGGAACCACAACTGTAACGAATGACCTCCTTTCAATATTAAAAAACCCATAGCTATAACGGGAAACCTCAATAATAAATACCGACAAAACTAAATCTGGTTATAACCTGGTTCATTAAAGTAAAGTGACGACTATGACCACCGAAGCTTTTAACCCAGATCTTTGACTGCAAATCTGACGTCTTTCATACTAATCTAAAAAGCAAACGTAGGCTAGTTCGAAAGACTCCAGTTCATAGAAACACAACTATTCAGGAAATTATCATGCAGAAAAGCCAGTTACTTTGCCTCCTATCAGTGCACCTCATTTGAAATCCAGCCTGGCCGTATGGCTTTGGCGGGGACCTGTGCTCTACCGAGTGTAGTTCTAATTTGATCATAAAAACGTTGCACCCGGCACTCTGCACTTAGCAAAGGCGATGGGCGACTTTATAAACAAAATGACAATACGAAACCGTAAGGTACTCTATGTAATTACACCAAATCTACCAAGGCCCGACAAACTACACCAAGGGCTGCGTTTGTATCGCAGATTGACTCTGCAGTGAACAGAAGAACAATTTTCGCTGTGTCAAAATGAAGATAGTTTAAATAATCGTGTCGAGCAAGTTAAAGTTGCAAAAGGTAACTAGTGTATTATCTTTAGCGTCCACGCCCTCTTGTACAATTTTCATCACACGAACTCCCTTCAACGAGGTGCAGTACAGCATACTATACGGGTCTTTTACTTGACACACTAGCTCGTAAAAATTGCATTTCTGGCAGGGTAAACAAACGCGACCAAGGCAAGGGGCTAAGCCGAAAAAAAATTGATCGAAAAAGTTTACATTTGAACAGTAGGACTGGTTCCAGGGCTGGCAGGAAAAATATATTTTTCTGAAATCTTAAGTGGATGCCCGCAAGGCACAAGAAGGTAACCATTAGTAAGTAATAATCTATGTCTTGCAATAATAATATGCAACAAAACAATTCCGATGAGGGAATTTTAAGAAATCAAAAAATCATCAACAACAAAATATCGGAAAAATCAAACGTTCAACCCACAAAACTAAAATTTCAAATGATAAATTTAGTAATCAACTAACCAACCCAATTAATCGATCATTAAATTGATCAGTTCGATGATAAACAAACAGCTCAGTCTATTAACTAAATAACACTTTACTGATCAGACAAGTAATCATTTTACCTACAACTTAACTAATCAATCAGTACACCAATAATTAAGTTAACTGATCAATTTATTAATCACTCCACCAATTAACTGATCATTAACTGATTAATCGATCATTTGATAAATCAGCTAACTGATTAGTCAATCCACCACACGATTACTTAATCGATCAAAAAATCGATCACTGAATCAATCAGTTAACAGATCAACTACATAATCATTTCATAAATAAGTTAACTCATCCATTATATGATCATTTGATCAATCAGTTAACTTGTCAGTTATATAACTATTTGATCAACTGGTTAACTTATCAATTATATAATCATTTGATCAATCAGTTAACTTATCAACCATATAACAATTTGATCAATCAGTTAACTGATCAATTACATAATCATTTGATCAATCCGGTAACCGATCGATTATATAATCATTTGATCAATCAGATAACTGATCAATTAATCAATCAGTTAACTGATCAACCATACAATCATTTGATCAATCAATTGTCTCATTAATAATATAATCATTTGATTAAACAACTCACAGACCAATCATCGATCGATCAGTTAATCAAACCAAAAATCAATTAATTAACTGCTTTATCAACAAATTACTAAAGAAACGGACGAACAAACGAACAAAAACCTACTGTGCTCTACTTGATTCCTATCTGATGAGTTGGATGATCTGCTTTCTACTTCTAGTCTATCTTGACTCACCGAGCTTAGCGGTGACGACGCCACATCATCCGAAACTGCGCGGGTAACACTGGACGGAACAATCTCCACGTACGATTCTGGGAAAAAGCCGACTTGACCATGTTTGTTTCGACCCTATCACGAAAAACACAGATTTGTCTGACGAAAAACGACCGATTAATTGAGCTAAAAATCTATTACCATGGAATGGATGGGTTCTATTCAGATGGGACATTTATCGATTTAACCGATTCATTGGAATAACCTATATGCATATATCCGGAGTCTTTTACCTTTACGGGGATAAGAAATAAATCATGACTTTGGAATTTCATGCAATTAGCAGAGTTATATGATTATCCAATATGCAATGAAATCGATTTGATCGTACAATGATACTCAAGGATATACGAGAGTCTATTTATCGACTAGCTTGCCATGTCGCATATTGAATGCGTTCAGCGAAAGAGAACGGCCCGGCAGCAGAGGCTGGTCTCAAAGGAGACTAATGCGATGCATTTTGAACACGTAACTCATGAAACACCAAAAACGTTTGAATCTAGTACCAAGTGGTGGAATAACGAAATCCGCCGTATTGCATCCAAAACCCAACCAAAATGCAATGAGGGAAACTGGACCCAATTTACGATTGAATCAAATACAGTCAATTGATACTCCTTCCTTATCTTTCTCGCAAAATGCGAATTGAATCTGCTAAATAGGAGTCCAGGTCTATTGAAACGTTGCCACATCATGTAATTTGACCAATAAGCAGGGTTACGGGTTAAAATTTACGTATGCGGCAAAGTAACCGTCACCTCCCTGGAAGTACCGTCTAACAGTTCCCGAAATAAAGCAACATTTGCCATCATTTAAAATAAAACAGGTTAAATTCGGGGCAAAAATAAATTACTATTGTAATGGAATTGCTATCCGTTCTAAAAGGGGGGTAATGGAGCACCTGCCTTATGTTACCTGAAAAACAGCCAAGGCACCGACAAGCTTATCATGCCCTCTAGCGTAGAGAGTACTTACCTTCATCCAGCTCTATATGTCTATATAAGAAGGAATTCTACACTGTACTAATCAAATTCTGAAAAGTGATTCTGAACAATTAAGAGAAGGTTCAGGAGCTCAGTAAAGGAACTGTTCAATGTATTCAACATTGCTTTTGCCTTAATAACTGGAGTTATACTGATTTACTTTGATAATCAAACACTACTGTACTATGATTAACATTAAAATCTACAACACGTACCTTCATCCAGCCATCCAGTTTCCGTTCTATCAGTTTCTGTCCTGTTAAGTTTAAATTTGATCACGTGACTTAGCATTACTTCTTGCTGACGAAATTACGAACGCCACGTCCTCTTGCTGAAACATTTACAACTCGTTCAGTGATCTGGTGAGGATCTTATTGATATAGTTTGACTTATAGATCGTCTATCTTATTCATCCTTATTACAAGTGTACAAAGAGTACTCTTTTTAGTAGCCCCTCCCCCCTAATGGTGTACACCCAGCAGACAAACATGATGACTGGTGGCGCAACCCAATGCCAAGTCGCTCCCTGTTCTAGTCAGTGCACTTCATAATTTTTCATGGATTAGTATGTTTGAATTGAAAGAGATTGAGTTTAAAGAATTGACCGTAGAGAGTACTTACCTTCATCCAGCCATCCAGTTCCCGTTCTATCAGTTCTAATTCCTCATTCTCAGTTATTGATAACTCCTCTTCACCAGCAGCCTAATAACAAACGCAAACAATTTGCAGTACAAACGCGTTTAAGTCACATTTTGGCTTCAGAAGCCTTGATGTGATTCAGGAAAATAGAACGGAGAGGGAACAAGGAACGGCGAGGGAAAAGGGAGACGAGCGAGAAGTAATGGCAAAAGAGGACGAGGTAGCTAGGGAAAATAGAGCACAGAGGGAACAGAGAACGGAGAGGGAAAAGGGAGACGCGAGAGAAGTAATGGCAAAGGAGGACGAGGTATATAGGGAAAATAGAGCAGAGAGGGAACAAGGAACGGCAAGGGAAAAGAGAGACGACTGAAAAGTAATGACAAGGGAGGACGACGTAGATAGGGAAAATGGAGCAGACAGGGAACATGGAACCGAGAGGGAAAAGGTTGACAAGCGAGAAGTAATGACAAGGAAGGACGAGGTATATACGGAAAATAGAGCAGAGAGGGACAGGGATCTGAGAGGCAAAAGGGAGACGAGTGAGAAGTAATGACAAGGGAGGACGAGGTAGATAGGGAAAATAGAGGAGAGAGAGAACAAGGAACCGAGAGGCAAAAGGGAGACGAGTGAGAAGTAATGACAAGGGAGGACGAGGTCATCATCATCATTGTGTCACCTCACACCTCTTGGTGTTAGTGTGGTCTTAATGAGAGCTCGCCAACTTTCTCTGTCCTCTGCCAGTCTCACCACGTCTGCCAGGTTTCGGTTACAGTCGTCCCTAAGATCATCTAAGCACTGTCTAGCCGGTCTTCCCCTTCTTCTTTTGCCTGGTAGGACCCCAATTATGATGCTTTTCTCAAGACCTTCCCTCCTCATTTGATGGCCAAAATACTCCATTTTCCTCTCAAAATTTTCACCAACAGTTCTTTCCCTCTTCCCAGCTTTTCTAAAACCCACTGATTTGTCCTTCTTTCAGTCCAAGACACCCTTAATATTCTATAATACAACAGTTCAAAAGCTTGCAACCGTTCCCTGTCCCTCGTCCTGAGGGTCCAAGACTCACAGCCACAATAAGCGATGAAAAAACTGAGGCTTCAAGTAAACGTAGTTTAGGTTTAATGGATACTCGTGATTTCCATATCCTAGTTAAGTCTATAACTACTCTTCGAGCAACCCCCAGGCGTTTCTTGACTCTGTGCAATCAGCATTGGTGTTGATCATTGAATCTAAGTATAGAACTCTTCACCGTTGATACTCATATTTCTCCCCCTATGCACTTCCTGCCTTTCTTACACCATGACCTTCGTCTTTTTTTGAATTCAAATGCAGATCCCTTCATTCACTGGCTTCATTGACTCGATTAGGCAAATGCTGCAATTCTTCTCTACTTGTGCAGATTAATGTGGTATCATCTACATACCTCAAATTACTTATTAGTCTATCACCCAATCTAACTCCTCCTTCAAAACCTTCAAGAGCTTCTCTCATTATATATTCTGTACGGATGTTGAAAAGCTGAGGGGAAAGAATACAGCCTTGTCTGACACCTCTTCCTATGTGAAACCATCTGCTTGTACCTAAAGTTCTCAAGACAGCAGACTGTTGACTGGCATACAATGAGCTTATCAAGCTGACGATGTGAACTGAAAAGCCCATCTCCTCCTTAATTTGCCAAAGATGGTCATGGCCGATACAATCAAAAACCTTTGTATAATCTATGAAACACATGTACAGTGACTGATCTCTTGCTTTGCACTTTTTCATAATCAACCTTAGATTAGTGATCTGATCTCGAGTTCCTCTACCAGCTCTGAATCCAGCTTGTTCCACTGCAATCTCCTATTGTGTTTTTCCATCCTCCACTGAATTACTTTAAGCATCAATTAGCTAGCACATTCCTTTACGTCGCCTTTCTTCGGAAGTGGTACAAAGATGGCCTTGCACGAATCACTTGGCCTACAGTCAGTCTCCCAAATCTGTTTGCATAGGGACCAAAACACTTAAACATTTTCTTCACCTCCCACTTCTATCATTTCACTACCAATACCATATATTCCTGCTGACTTGCCACTTTTCAACTCATTGAGCGCTCTTTTGATCTCAGTTTTCAAAGAAGGGGAATCCTTCTCTCGATTATTACAAGTGAAGCTACGCCTGTAAGCAGGTCCAAAAATCTGTCTGCTGTATAGTGAGTGACAGTATCCTGCCGATCTTTCTAAGATTTGCTCTGTTTCGGTGAGAACTGTGCCATTCTGGTCCTTGATGGAATCAGGTCTTACTATTTCTTGCTTAGTTAATTCTTTCACTGTGACAAAGATCATTTTCTGGTCTGGAATAGCAGCTTCCATTTTTGCACATCTATCTTCCACATAGGTTTCAAAGTCATCTTTCATGGATTTTCTTAGTTCTCTATACTTTTGATGCCACTTTTGATGCAGTCCTTTCTTTTTGCCTCTTGTCTGTCAGATCCCAGCGTCATAGATTTGTTAGAGATCCATTTCCTTTTAATCCTCTTTTTCCTTACTAAGCTGGCTTGTGCTACATCCAAAACAGTTCCCTTGATGTAGTCCCAGTTTTCTTGTACCGAGCCAGTAAGCTGGTCAGACAGTAGTTGGAATCTGCTTCTGACCTCCACCGAACATCTCTGAACAGAGTCAGTGTGATCCATATCATAGCGACTTGCATTCTCTTGCTTTTGAATGACTTTGGACAATTTAATTTTGAGTTTAAATTGGAGCAGTTGATAGTCTGACCCACAGTCTGCACATGGTCTAGTTTTCACCGATCTCAAACTTGACTTCCACCTCCTTTTGATCAGGATGTAGTCAATTTGATTCTTGGTATTTCCATCTGGACTGATCCACGTCCAGAGGCGCACTGGGTGCTGTTGAAAGACAGTGTTGCCAACAACAAAATCGTTCCCCACACAGAAATCTCCCAAATAATCCCCTCTGTCATTCCTAACTCCTAAACCATACAAGCCTATCTGTTTGGTTTTTGGTTTGGCTTTGACCAACCTTCGCGTTCCAGTCTCCTATTATGGTTAATAGATCTCGTCCAGGAACTTTATCAATGGCTTGTTGTACCTTCTCATAAAATTTCTCCAGCTCTTCCTCACTTGATGCTAACGTGGGAGCATATACTTGAATCAGTGAGATGTTTACTGGTTTCGCCATCAGCCAGATGCTGATGCATCGGTCACTTAAGGGGTTGTATGACATAAGAGATTTTGAGGCACAACAAAACGACCCTGCTGAAGCCACGAAGTCTCACTAATTCCTAAGATGTCAATTTTCATCTCTGCCATCTGCTTCAAGATTACATCCAGCTTTTCCATCAACAGACGTCTGACATTCCATGTAGTCACGGTCCTTGTCGGATACTGCCAGGAATTGGTCGTCTACACAACTCCTCTACCTGGCAAAAAATTGGTTTAGACCGTCGAAGACATACCAGTCAAGCACGCTAAACCAAATGCCATTACTTCTGGGAGAAGGGAGACGAGTGAGAAGTAATGGCAAGGAAGGACGAGGTAGATAGGGAAAATAGAGCAGACAGGGAACAAGGAACCGAGAGGGAAAAGGGAGACGAGTGAGAAGTAATGACAAGGAGGGATGACGTAGATAGGGAAAATAGAGCAGACAGGGAACAAGGAACCGAGAGGGAAAAGGGAGACGAGCGAGAAGTCATGACAAGGAAGGACGAGGTAGATAGGGAAAATAGAGCAAAGAGGGAACAAGGAACCGAGAGGGAGAAAGGAGACGAGTGAGAAGTAATGACAAGGAATGACAACGCAGATAGGGAAAATAGAGCAGACAGAGAACAAGTAGCCGAGAGGGAAAAGCGAGAAGGGTGAGAAGTAATGACAAAGGAGGACGAGCTACACAGGAAAAATAGAGCAGACTGGGAACAAGTAACCGAGTGGGAAAAGCGAGACGGGTGAGAAGTAATGACAAAGGAGGACGAGCTACACAGGGAAAATAGAGCAGACAGGGAACAAGTAACCGAGAGGGAAAAGCGAGACGGGTGAGAAGTAAAGGCAAGTGAGGACGAGGTAGATAGGGAAAATTGAGCATAGAGGGACCAAGGAACGGAGAGGTGTACTTGACGTACCTGAAAAGAATAGATTGCCACAACCTTTTGAGTCACCTGACTGTGTGCCGATGCAACAGATATTGAATCGTTGTAGTCCAAATCAGGACTTAAAAATTCTCTATCTTCATCCCAGTCATCTTCTATACCCTCAACATCTAACACGAAACAAACAAGAGAAAATCGACAGTCAATTATATAGAAATTGGTCTAAAAGTTAGATGAATCAGGCAAAATATTGAAAGAAGAGAAAGAAAACTATGTTTACATCTCATGGGGCTGACAAAGGAACACATCTTAGAATGGCCAAACTACGGTACACATCGTGCAATAGATAGAAGGCGTTGGACAATAGGTGTAAGATGTTGTGAAATAGGTGCAAGATGTTATACAATAGGTCTAAGATGTTGTGAAATGGACGTAAGATGTTGTGAAATAGATGTAAAATGTTGTGAAATAGGTGCAAGATGTTATACAATAGGTGTAAGATGTTGTGAAATAGGTGTAAAATGTTGTGAAATAGGTGCAAGATGTTGTGCAACAGGTGTAAGATGTTGTGAAATGGTGAGAGATGTTGTGCAATAGGCTTCAAATAATACGCAATAGACCCAAGATGTTTTGTAACACCTTGCGCAAAAACTGCAAGATATTGTGCGAGACAACCCAACAATTTACGATGAACTGGGTACGTGGTCACTATCTCAAGCAAACACAGGGCCTGTAGAGGCATACTCTAGATCCGTAATCAAGCAAATGCGATAATCAAAAGTCAAAGATCCTTTCCACACCATGTGGTGTATTAGAGCGGCGCTAATCTCTGCTTCTTTAGCTTTAGGCCACACAGCTGTGCAATTACAGAGAATGCTACAGTAGAGGGTTGGCCCACTGATAGTACTGTGTGTTTAACTTCCATAATCTATCCCGTAAGCGCTGAGTGCTAAGCAGGGATGCATTATGTACCATTCTTCAAAGTCTTGGGTATGACCCATGCTAAGCGAGCACACTGCCACTACTCCACTGCTGCGGTTACGCGATAATAAATTGATAAATTCCAACCAAACAAATGGATTCGTTTCAAAGTGACAACGATCATGAATAAATCTATTGTACCGAAATAAGCAGTCATTTTCCCGCTTCTGTTTAAACAAGTAGGATACTGAATCAATTACAAGGATACCTCTGTTCCGAATAACCAATCAGTAAATGCCCTGTAGGCGCATCTCCACTAGATGATCGTTTGGAACATTCGCGACGCTCTTTGTCACGTGATTTTTCAAGCTGTGTGTTTGGGTTGTTTCTGAAATTTGATTCGCCTGTATTTTGACGATTGCCAAGCGCACGACGAAAAGTCAAAACAGTCTGAAAAACTCACAGCTTGAAAAATGTCGTGATAAAATTTGCCGCCAACTTTTATGACGATCCTCACAAAAATCGCTAAGTTACAAATTACAACAGCTACAACAATGAAATTAAGGCTCTTTGTGTATGGAAAAGATAGCCCCGGCTACCCGAGGATATTTCTTGATGAGGCTATTTTCAGCTTCTGTTTATATACATTAAGTGAATAATAGTCTCGGCTTATTGGGGCTATTCTAATTTGGCGACAAATTTGACAATTTTCGTGAGCGGGATTTCAAAATCAATTGTTATTCCGTCATTATTTTTGAGCCAGGCATGAAAATAATAATTTGCGCTTGCGCAGTATCTGCAAATTTTGTGTCGGCGAAGTGAAGCTATTCTAGTTTGTGTTTATATGCAATAGCCTCATCAAGCCAATATAACGGCTCACTCGGATGAGATATCGGAAGTCAAAGATAACCCCACCTGGGTGAGTCTTTTTGCGATACTCATATAAACGCAAAATAAGAATGACATTAGTTTCTACAGGTTGCCGATATCACAGCTTAGAAAGTATCCTCGGGTAGCCTAGGCTATTTTCTCTGTATAAACAGAGGCTTAATTGAACACAGTAATACCAAAACCAATTAAATCCACAAATTAAGTACCTTCCACAGCCTCTTCAACTTCTTCAGCTTCCTGTTCTTGCATGGCACTTTGAATCCATTCATCAACATTAACTAACAAGTAAGGAAAAATTAATGTAATACCCGATGGCATCAATAATACAATCGCTGCGAACGAATGGGTATGGGAGCGAGTAATGTGCACACAAAAGATAATTAATTCTTTCTTTCTGTTTATCTAATTTGTTACTCCTTAAAAAACGCAAGAGAGACGGGAGCTACCTCATTATCTAACTAAATGTGTGTGTGTGTGTGTGTGTGTGTGAGAGAGAGAGAGAAAATCATGGATGACTGTTCCTGGCAGAAGTGAGGCCCCACTGTCGGTTGCCATAAAGGGATCAGCCAAGGAAGAAAATACTTCCTATTATACATCCCTTCCTATTCAATATCTATCTATCTATCTATCTATCTATCTATCTATCTATCTATCTATCTATCTATCTATCTATCTATCTATC
>JANTCA010000089.1:0-12976 GCA_024741275.1 Chironex yamaguchii
TCCTTCACCAAACCTTTGTGCCGTGATGGCACTGAGGTTTGAGTGTTGGCTTTTAAGTCTGAGGATTGCAAGTTCGAACCTGGTCGGCTCCCACTTAGTGCAGCTATTGTGGGAATGCTCCACCAGCCATTATTCACATTGCACAGTCAATTGTCTTGATATTCAGGTCACAAAAACAGGTGAAAAACTGGAAACTGGTCTTTACTACAAGGAAACTGACACCCACCAATATCTACATAAAGCATCATGTTAAGGGCAAATCCATATAGCCAGGCCTTGGAATTCAAAAATTTGTTCAGATAATGAAACTTCTGGGAAAATAACATAGGACCTTGTCAGCTGGTTTGCAGATAGAGGGTATGAAGACGTTTTGTGATAGGGGAGGTAGACAGAAACTTTAGACAGAAAGAGACTGTTAAGTGTTACAGGTAGGAAGGATTACGAACAGGAAGGTAATAGTATAACATTTCATCCGGCACCTAGTACAGCTAAAAAATAGTTGGGGAACTCCAACCCATCTTAGATAGCTCAGTACGTTCAGCAACAGACAGCATCCGTGACCAAAAGTAGTTTTTAGAAGGTTTAAATCATTCAAGGACATATTAGTTAGAGCTAAGCTTAGAGGTAATAAACCAGAGGTAGTTATAGGTTGTTATGGTTGTGGTAAAGCTAGGTGTCAGGGTTTGCAAACTAATGAATGAGGGAGATTTCACAGTGCAGAAACAGGAAGGATTTTTTCCGTCAACCGTCATTTTGATTGTAATTTCAGTTCTGTAGTTTATCTTTTAGAATGTAAAGTGTGTAAAAAACAGTATGTAGGAAGCACCACAACAGCTATTAGACTCACAATCAATAATTACAAGGCAGCTAGTAGAAAGATTGACAAAGGTTGCATAGTCGCCCACGCAGACATGTTTGTTCGTTTTAGAGAGGAAGGACATAGTGGCTTTCTTAGTGATATTTCTTTGTAACTTACAGACAGCTAGCAGTGACGATAGAGTTAGGGAAACATTTTGGCAGTATAGATTATTAACTTTTTCACCTTCTGGACTTAATGTTACTGAAGTGCGTATTACATAAAACATTTCTATCCTGGTTGCTTTTCACAAATTTCTGCTTAGAGTATTGTTAAAGTTGTTTTCACCATTTAATACTTTATATGTTAAATCACTAATTTATACCCTTTTGTCTATTGTTGTGATAGTGTATTGCTAATAACAGGTGTCCCCTATTATTTAAAATTAAAGATCGTGGGTTGATAAGGAGGTAGAGTGTGCATATTAAAATAGATAATAAAAATGCACATAGTGTTGTATAATCTCTACGCCACAGGAAAGCCATATATTTATGATGAGTCCATTGTGTTGAAGGCGTCTATATTCAGACTTTACTTTAGGCACATGTTAATTGACAAAATCGTCTAGTTTATTATTTGAACGTTTTGAATATGCGTTAGAGGTTTTTATGTTCATGACGTGCTTTCCGACTTATATTCTGTCTATTGTTAACATGTTTATTCGTAGCATAAAATCGTCAAAAGAAGAATTTATTGAGTGAAGTGCCTTGTCAGAATATTATGTCTATTAAGTCGTTTCTTAAGAAGTGGTGTGCTGGGAAGTGGTTATCTAGGGGATGGGGGGTCACTTCCATAACTTAGGAGAATAGCGCCCCTTGATATCGGCTCAAACCTCATTTTACAGCTAAAACTATAATATTATGGATACCAGTGGGAACCAACCATCTCCTTGTGAGGAACTATTTACTTGGATTAACGCCCCCTAATCAACCACTTGTATAAAAACACGAAATCTGATTTTGGTCAAAATTTGAAAATAGTGGCAAACTGGCCTTCTCGTAATCATCAAGACCACACAAATTTACATAATCAAAAGCATCATCAGATACTATTCTGAATATAACAATGTTTATCAAAATTTCAGCAGAAAATCTTGAAAATAGCGAATCGTATTCTATAAAAATTCAATTTGTATAGCACAATTATTTGGTTTGCAAAACCTTTAAGTGCAGAAATAGGACGTGAGCGCTGAGCGAATGTATTTAAAAGAAAATAGTAGGTTACGCTATTTTCTTAAATGGAAATTTACGGTTGCCCTTCTTGGATATCATCTCTAACTATGTGTTCTCAGTAAAAGGAACTCTTATGTAAACAAACCAGGCATTGTTGTATAAAAATTTCTTTGATATCGAAATGTATGAAAATCTGGATAATAGTAAGAGTAAATCACCTTTCCCTAATGAGAAACTTTTATTTGATCAACTTTATAAGAACAAAAAAAAGAATTTTTGCCAAAAATCGAGGAAAAAGCTAAAGACAAACTGAAAGTCAGAGACATATCAGAAAAAAATTTATTTCTTATCCTATTTATTCCAATTCGTTTGTTAATCATTCCAGAAATTCTCAGTGTTAGAAAGCTTCTATGCTTACTGTCATAAATGATTATTACCCGACAGGGCCTTAAATTCTGGAGTCACTGCCAGAATCTTTTGCAGAATACGTCTACAATACTACAGAGCAATCTTTTGTCGCCACAAGCAATAGACCTGCGATCTTAAGTGATTTGTCAATGACAAATGATAGATTAGGCCTCAACTGTCTTTTCAACCATTTTATAGCCACCGCAAAGTATTGAAAAATCAACAAGTAGCTATGCCATCCCTTAAAAATGTTTTCGGGGAGCACATACCCCTCCGTCCCCCTGGCCAGCATGCCACTGCATGATAGACTGATTGAATAAAACTATTCAGCTAAGGGAATCTGAAGTGGCGTGGATGGCATGAATATATTACAAAATACAGCCACCGACTAAACTTATGATCACGATGTGTCTATCTTATTGATTGATTTGCTGAGCAAGGAAGAGTGTAATTGATTCCACTCCTCTAATTTATCGCAGTAACGAAAGTATGGCAGCAATGTTTTGACCATGGACGTTTCCTGTGTACGAAGAGAATGTGTACTAAATGCCTGTTATATTTTGATATGTCTCAAACTGTCTGTTCTTACGCTTAGTGTGAGTTTTTTCTGTGTGCTATTTTCTTTTCATTCTGTAGCATGACCGAAGTATTGTAGATAAAGTAACAGAGTTGACATTTATCACGTTTTTTAGTACACTCGTTATCAATTGTAGCTGGTCCCATGCTAGCGTTAGAAAATTTAATTAGCAAGTGAGCTCCTCATGATATCGAGCTCACGTTACTTTCTCTCACCGACAGTATTTTGTTTGTGGATTCGAACTCGCAACACTGGCTTAGAAGTCTTGAAGACCGTCGTCTTATTCACCAGACCATGGTGGCTCGTTTTTTGTAAGAAAATAACATGAAAATATGTGAATTTCTTGGCATACTTTTCAGCAAAGACCACAAAGTCCTTTTTGGAAGTGGCCTGGTCGTTCATGAGCATTTAAGATTTTAAAAACTGAGTTCTCTAAGTGGCCTTAAAGTGCGTGTCCTAAACGAGTTCATTTCTGATATTTTTTTATAATTTCCAAAATTAACTGTCTCAATTTACGGTAAATGCATTTTCTGGTTAACTCCAGTTAAGGATAACTGACAGGATACAATGAAAATCTGAGACTATCAGAATACTGATAGAATCTATGTGTTTAGATGCAATATTAAATGAGGGCGAAGAAGGCTAGTGCGAAGAAATATTTAAAGGACCTTATAAAAGCACTTGTGACAAAGTTTACGAACGTTGTACCCCAAGGTCTCTTTTTCAAAAAATAGTTAGTAGAAGAGCCATTTCCTCACAATGGCCCAAACCAATATTTATTGTCCTAGAAATCAACTCTGGCTGTAAAAACATTTAAATTTGTACCATCCGAAAGCCACCAAATTGGTTATGCATTGCATGAACATCGTTTATGATTAGGAAGCGAAATTTGACGACAAGAACGTTTGAATTCCGTGAAGGACATGACATGGAGAGGTTGCTTTAGACCGCATCAAACGTCAATTCCGGGATAAAACGGCCATTCGTAGCTAACTAATTCACATCATAGTTGTTGAGCAAATTGGTCTAGCTAGGAAGAGCGTTGTTATGCCAACACATGACCGCCTGCTTAAAAAGGATTGGTTACTATGGATACCAACGTAGGTTAAAGGCGAGTAAACTCCATAGATGTGGTTTGTGTTTTGGGGGTTTTTAACATACTCGATGTCGAGTGTAGCTGATTCCCTTTCCGTATTTTGGGACTTTAGCTAGAAAGTGAGCTCTTTACGTGAGTGGGTTCTCGTAACCTTCTCTTACCAATGGTACTTTGTTTGTGATCACGCGGATTCGAACTCGACGATCTTATAATCACTGGATTGTAACATCTTCGTCTTATCCTCTATACAGGACGGGCTAAGGATATGAAAGTTAGCCCATCAAATTAAGCCAATGCATAAAATAATGAATATAACCATGAACTCATGGAGTGACGCTTGCTGGGGATAGGTGAAGGTTCCTTTAATACGATGCATAAGTGTGGAAAATAATTCTAAATCAAAACGTGGAATGTATTTTAGCTTTAGGCAGGTACCTGAATATGCTGCGATATGTTTTTGTATTAATATTTTGTGCGTGGTAAACAACCTTTCCAAGAGTTGTATGACCAGCAAAACATGTTATTAGTACAAAATCGGCTCTATGTTCTTACTTAGATTTATGCAACTTTACTTCAAATTTTTACATCTCATTATTCAGTGGCTACATACGAACATCCTTTGCTACATATAATATTGATAATTTTAGAAAAATATACGGCATGGAGATGTTTAACATATTATGGTAGCGCGCAAAGTCAACAATCGAATCCTCATTGTAGGGGCAGTAAAACCAATTTTTGGTCATCAAAGTCGACATGTTTGAAAGTGGTTGAAAATAGTGTGTACAACAGCGTCCGATGTGATACATCTCATTTGAAATACAAGCTATTTTTGAGCCCAAACACTTAAAATGATATCTTTTTACTAGCATACACTTAACTTGGTTGGCAAAGTCATGTAAGTAAGTTCTGTTTTCATGCGGTAGAAATAGTCTAAGTTTACGTATAATTACTTATGTTGCAGTCTTACAAAAAAGTAGATACCTTATTATTCTATGGAGGTAACCGGAGCACGAAATATCTACAGGCCCGTGAACCGTCACAAATTAATTGTTAATGATCTTTAGGGTCGACAACGATTTGGTACAGTGATTCTACATTCTTTATTAAAAGGGAAATAGATACAATGATTTGGTAGAGGTTTGAACGCGGAACACTGGCTTGGCAAGTATCATTTCATTACTCGTCCAGCTGCTATAGTAAACATTGCATCTTGCTCTGTTCAAGAAGAAGTTGGTCTCTCCCTGAAGTTGCTTCCCTTTACCTCAAAATACATTGCGATATGCTAGTTATCACGAAAAGTTGCCTATAAATCTTATCTATATGAGAGCTCTACTATGACACAGTCTAGAAAATTTTCAGTTTTTACGCAAAAGCACTATACCGACTTTTGTACTAAAATATAAAAGGAGAAATATCCAATCAAAGCTATAATATAGAGAAATGGAAATAACAGTCTTGAGTATTTGTCTATCCAATGGGGGTTCCTTTGAAAACAATGCTCATTTTGTTTAGATTGTCTTGAAGGCATCCATTTGGTAGTAAATACGTTGATATTTGTACATCCGTTGAGTAGATCCCCACTACAGCCCTTGTGAATACTATTCGATCTCTTTGCAGAAGGACTTGTCACTCTTAACGGAGATCGGTTGCCAAGCCCATTTCTTGTGCCACCTAATGGATTGGGCCATGGCATCTACGAGATTCAAGTTTAAGATTATCTCAGGGGTGAAATATAAAAGACGCAAGGACAACAGAACTCTACTAAGTGCAACAACAGTACGCTGTTAAATGTCGAACTTGCAATTTGTTTGGGAGTATTTAATGTTGTAATTACTTAAGTAAGTAAATAAAAGGCGAAGATAAAGTAAGGACTGCAAAAGATAGAGTTAGACGTGCTAACATCGTTGAGTCAAGTGAAGCCATTTTGGCAGGAGTTTATTGTGAAGAATGACTTTTTAATTGGGATCGAAACATAAATAATGAATTTAAATGAGAACCGATATCTCAGGTCTCAATTTGCGATAATAATAAGATACTGAAAGGAAAGGAAATGAAAGGGATGACGTCTTATCTAATTTTAGCACTGCAGTAGAAGAAATGTATATGTATCTATCTGTGCAAGCACAAAGGGAAAAAAATATTATTGCTATTTTAAAAGCATATAAGATTTGGTGGCGAACAAAAGTCTTAGGTAAATGCAGCAGTAATGTCAACGTTGAAATGTAGATGACTCAGTCGTTTGCTCAAGAAATCTCAACTCCCATCAAGAATAACCTTGGACGTTCATGCAATTTGCATGAATGTTTTATAAAACTTCAAAAAAGTAAAAGATTGTCTTTAATTTTATGGAAATTGCAGATTACTTATGTGAATCGTTCATGTCAAATTTCTAAGCCTGTAGTGACATGAGATGTCTGAATTGTAAACTTACTAGTAGGCTCAGTATTGGTCAGATGAAGCGTACAGCAAGTGTAGATTGTATAACAGTTAAAGTATCCTCCTGTGGTTTAAAATCTGCTGCTCTTCTCTTGTTGGTTAACAGTAAGATGCATATCCAACTGATGCATCTAAAGCTCACTAAAGCAAAAATGCTCCCACCGAGGTAGGGACTGATCTTACAACTTTGATCTCTAAGGGCTTCTATCGTAGTAGTAAGATATATACTGAACTTACCATGGCTCCTCCGGTATTGATGACAATAACATACTCTATCATTGTAGCACATATAAAGATAATGTTTAGCGAAAGAAACACCTGGAGCGCATTCATGCTGTTGGTAATATTTACTGATGCCGTTACCGTCTGCACGAATATTAACGTGGCCAAGAAATCTGTCACCACTAAGGTAACTCTCGCAGGGTATGCCTCGTTGGGTATCCAAAACGTTGTAAAAGTTAAAAGAACTAAGATGATGCTTGGTATGTAGTAATAAAGGAGGTAGTGCCTAAAATTTCTCCGCATTAAAAAGGTGACGAGTAGGCGTCTGAATTGCTCTAAAAAGAATGAAATAATAAAGAATTAGTTTACCAAAATGCTGATACATCAAGATAGCATTCTATGCAACATTCAATGGCCCATATTGTCTAATACAATAATTTTGTAATGTAGCGTAATATTTATGGCCTATACTATGTGCAAATATATTATTGTGAGTAAAGTTGAGACAAGAGAATATCAAATACAGTGTGCATTATGTAAACTTAGATCAGTTTCTGAAGAGTCGAATACCAGCATTACCGTAATAACTTCGGCTGATTGCGAGGTAACAACTTTGTTCTTAGATATCTACCATCCTCACCTTTGAATTCATATGCTCAACCAACTTACATATTCGGTTTTCTCGTCTCATTTACAAATGGTGTATTTTCCTTTATTTGAAATTAGATTATTTTAAAATATACGTTATTCTTGATTTTACTGATTTTAAAAATCTCCAATACCGCACGATTTCGAAATGTCCTATGATTGCTCTAATACAATGAAACATAAAGGCGTGTTCTACTTTTGACAGAAGCAACAGTTTCTCTTCATGTGCTCAAAGTAACAAGAAAATAGATAGGTAATAAAGAGAAGGTGTAACCAAACATTTATGAAAAGGAAGAAAATAAATTGCATTTTATTGACAGGAACTCAATCACAAGGTAGTTCAATGAACACTTTCAGCTCAAATTATCCAAGAGAACAAATTAAAACTGCAATGTTCTTACCTTTCTGCCTATAAACTCTAGTTGTACTTAAGGCCTTCACTTCAATTAATTTATATCCTTCGATAGGTAGCTGAGATAAATGTTCTGGTGTTATTATATGAGGCTCCTCTTCAATCCACTTGAAGTCAACGTCGCTTAAATTCTGAGAATCTGAAAGTTGATACTTAGTGTAAACAATTTATATGGTATGAACTGACTTAGCAACAATTTATTTTGCGAAAACACTGATATTGTAAGTGACATAACATGATGTTGTGAAAATGCACATGGTTTGGTTATCATTTGATATGATTGGACAAGACATAAACTTATGCGAATGGTATGATTTGACACGATTTAACATGATTTGATATGACTTTTGACAAAACGGGACCTCACAAGTATAGACAGAACCCAGGAACGTCGCTCAGCGCTGCTTAATTAACTCCGGGAGACCATAGCCTTATTAGCTGGAAATTGTCCTTCCAACTGCAAATAATTCTCTCATAATTACGTTTTGGTCTTAAAGGGACCCGTAAATTATGTTCGTGAGACAGTTTTTATCGGTACAATATAAGGCATGAGAGTTTTGAAACACCCCAACTTACACTACCAGGTTTAGCTTGATTATTTTTTAACCTATTAAGACTTTTCTACTTATTCAAAAGGTGTTCTCAAACTGATGTGAAAGTATTGTGCATAGCACTTTGCACAATTTTCATATGATTTCATTTGTGTCCTAGACTAAGATCCTTTTTCACTGTTTGCTCTCCATATGCTATGAGAAGAAACAGAGTAACTAAGTGGCCAAAAGGGAGAGGGCGATTATTATTTCAATAGAGGGAGAATACCAGTAGCAGGGTTTGAAGGATTGCAGTTGAACAGACAATATTATTCAATGTTATTCAAAGGAAGTAACAAGGGAAACTTTTGGATCACGGAAGTAAAGGAGGGGTTGGTTTAAGTTAAAATATCTTCTGATTCATTTTCATAAAAATAGAACACGAAGGTCTCAAACATTGCCGTTATCAGAGATTCAGTTAAGTAATCCTTACATAAAGTTATCGATTTTTCGGACAATGCGGCAGGTTAAGGATTTCCTTTCAGCGGGATACGTCTGTAAAAATGCTGTAAAGTAGGACGTTTGTTATGTATGTCAAAAGTGCTTTTGTATCGTACATATGGTCCCATCTTAGGCAGGAATGGCTTTATATTCCACGTTTGGATATATCACAATTTAAGAAGAGTTAGCTTGGCTATCACGTCTTCTATGTTGGCCATTTGAGGTCAAAAACAATAATTCTTTTAACCTTAGATTGAAAAAATTATATTTCTAGCTTTGAGGAGGTTGCTTGACATTTCACTACGTTCAAACAGTTCTTAGCACATCATTACCTTTCTCAGATAAGCATAGTGAAAAGAAAAATATGACAAAATTGTTTCTTACAGCTCTCGAAAGGCAAAGAACAATTCTGAGTGTCCATCGGGTAGTACTGAAGGCTCAGGTAACAGCTTGGTCTTAGTGACAATCTGTCAATAAAAAGAAAGTAAAAGTTAAGCAATGTCGCAATGTGTTATGATCTGATAAATATGACTCAAAACAAGGGAGAAAGGTTGTAAATAGACCGGACTCATTAGCATATCCACTGAATATTTTATGTCGGTATCTAATGCTACCCCAGTTAAACCTCCAGGTCAAATCAAAACTGTGATGTCTAAAACTAGAGGTATCTAGTATTGGAGCCAGTTTTCGTGCAATGACGTCCGGAGAAATATGGATACTTTATGGCTAATAGTAAAGAACAGGAGCCTTTCCGGTTGTTTAATTCGGAAGTTATCTTGGAATGATACCGGAGTCAGTGTTAACGTTGCCTTTTAATTCGATTGACGTATGCCTTGTCAACTGGCACTTGTTGGAATTATACAAATTACCTGGGGCTGCTTCTGCAGTATTATGGATTATTATACAGATTATCTCAAGAGTAATTTTATAGCTATGAAAGGAAGACGAGAAGGGAAAGGCATTAAAAACACTGATCTCGATGAATCGGAGTATGATCATGGTAAAAATACAAAAACATCTAAAGCTAGGACCTTTGTTAAATCACTGTCTTTTCTATCACCTTCGACATGCTTGTTGCAATAATAATGTGTTTCCTTTCATCTTTCAGTTTGATAATTATATTCCAGTCTACCAGTCATCAATCGTTGCTAACGATTTTGATTCGAATTCCACACGGGTAAAAACAAAGAAAAGAATCATTTAAAATTATGGATGCTACGTTTCTTGCAGCTCCTTTTCAAATATTCCTTGATTCGCAACTGTGCATTTGAAGTCATCAACTAGGAAAAGAACGTTGCAAAGAAAGCGAAAGCGTCATGGTCCTACTTGTAACCGCCACAGACAGGGCTCATAGGCGTCGTAACCGCTGGGGGGTGGGGGGCGGAGGGCCAGAAGCTCCCCCTGTTGAGAGGTTTGTCGGATTTGTTGGCAAATTTCCTGCACATTCGTCCGTTTCTTCTTACGCTTTTTGTACTTACAGTACTACATAAATAACTATGTCTAAATGTCACAGAAGCGTGACGCTATCACTTTGATTAGTAGACCAGGTAAACAAACAAAGAAGATGTCGTAAGATCTAGAGATATGCGGTGCCACTTCCTCCAGAATAGGCATAACCAGCTTGACAATTTTAAGTATCCCTTGTTCTTATGAGCCCCTGGACCCTGAAAACTTTCGGAAACACACTTTAGTTTTCACTTCGTATTTTTCACTAGATTCCATTCTAAATAGGTTTCTTTTATTGAGACACATGTAACTCATTCGCATAAAGATGGCAGAGCCATATTATTTTCATTCAATAGGTAGCATGATTGAAACTTGGATCCTGACTTTCCAAATCTTATTTTGACTCGAAAGCTACGCCATGGCTATAGGAATTTTCTCCTGCCTAAATTCCACATTGTAAGAGCTAAGTGTTAAGAAAAAGTGACATATGATAGAAATAATTTGAAAAATTTTACGTTTTGGCAGATTTACCCACGAAAAAGTAAGACATACAAAAGCTATGTAATAATGGACATATCTATAGTAATATATTGGCTGTATTTGCCCTGGTATACTGTTGAGGTGAGTTTGCTAAGTTCAGTCCAAAGGGTACAAGATGCTTTAGCATATAGAATTGTAAAAACGCCTAAGATAAGTTTAGAAAGTTTTGCATTCTGGAGAAACTGTACAGCTTCTTTTTTAATCACGAAAACTGTGCGTGTAAAAAAGAAGCAAAAATTAGCCAGTGTTACGCCAATGCATAGACCTGATGATCTTGCTGACAAGATTGTGCTCACATAAAAATGTCTTCTTTGTAAAAGATGGCAAGTCATTCATTTACTGTATTGACACTCTTGAGGACTGCCAGTCAACAGTTCATAGTTATAACTTCTCATTGATGCCAGGGACTAGAAGATAAAGTTACCTTATTCCAGACGGTACTGATCGTGCACGTCTTTGCCAAATTTTGTTGATTATAGATAAAGAATTGTCTTATTTGTAGTATACAAGAGATAAACTTCTTACGACCGTTCAACTGAGTCACACAGCTCTGGCAAAGTTAATGTCACAACAATTTTAGTCATTTTTTTGAAGTTGCAAACCAGTTATGTATGAAGAAGGGGCTAGAAGAGAAAAATCTTCTTGACAAAAGAAAACGTAAGAGCAGAGGATGCCAGATGAAAGCTTTCGACCATGCTACTTATTTTATTGCAGTGGAGACGTAAAATTAGGGAACTTTTCATGTTGTAGCTGCCACAATTGTCTTGTATATAAATATATCTTGTTTGATGTATTGGCAAATTCGTGCAGATTTTACGTGGCTTAATCGGGAGATTTTTGATGCTGAGAGGGATTAACCAGTGTATTCAATTATGAATGTGACAAAGAAATACCAAAGACTTGATGTACAAAAGCTAAAGCATGAAGAATTTTTGCTCATTCAAACTTATCTTGATCTGAAGTAACTTTCTCTAACCAAAATCTCACTATATCAATTGCAGCATTGGACCAAGAGCCTCTTCATACATACAAAAGTATTGAAGAAATTCTGCCTAGAGACAGCTTATCCAAACTTATTTCTATTGTGCAGAATTACAGTTCCAATTAGATCTGCAAACACATTTAAAGCTCAACTACCTTGCAAAAACAATGAACGCTGTAACACTAATGTTGAATATTAATGCATCGTGAGAGTAGTTTACAAGGCATCCCACGTACAAGACATTTGTCGTGTCCAAAAGACTTTCGGTATGCTTTTTACACTTGACAAACTCGGAGACTGAAAACGATTACATTTTCCGTTGTTCCCGAATCCAAACAATAATTACTACTTCTGAATATACTACTGAACGTATGCCCTGCCTTTCGTGCTTTGATGGTGTTATCTAATGTTGCATCATTTTTTCTATAATGTCGCGTGGTCTCTTTGCTATCAATCTCATGAAACGTACATATTACCATTTTTGATGGCTAAAGTAAAAACAAAGAATTGCTATAGTTGTATGGCCTGTATAATTGCAAGTACCCTATTTTAATTAACCGTAACTGTACCGGATTACATGTTGTTTGTGACCACATGAATATACACTATTAGCTGTGAAGTTGAAAAAATTTCACAATTTTAACCTACCTTCGGCTAACATAAATGTTTCCAGATGCTTCCATCTGCACTCTAATATTTGGAATGGTTACTCCATGCATGGCTGACCAGCTGGATGATGGAAAGTAGGTGTCTGGTACCCAGATGTAGTTTCTTGGTTCATCACTGAAATTTATCCCAATACTGTTATTTCGCTGTAACCTTTCATCAGTCCACCATTGGCGTAGCAAGATCTCTAAATCAAAAAGCTTAGAAGGAGACAAAGCAAGAGCTTAACTTTGTAAAAACATTGAAGTATACAAGCAACGTTTAAGAGAATTTTTATCCACGCACGTCAGATAGTTTTCTGAAGTTGTGAAGCTACTTCATTCTCACTAATGTTAGAATATGTCTCTTTTAGTATATAGGTTATCTTGAAACATCGTCAACATCAATTATATATTTTACTTTACCGCACGTTTGAAGAAGACAAGAATCCATCTGCGAATTTTTGATCTACAAGGCCTTAGTCATGCAATGGATAAGTAAT
>JANTCA010000090.1:0-12974 GCA_024741275.1 Chironex yamaguchii
TGGAATCTAGCTAATGATAGTGCAAATATGACCAAGTAATACGACTAGTCGATGTTCTCAAAAGTGCGTTTTTAGCCGATTTAGAGGGCTCAAAATTCAAAATTATCTCTGGCGCGTCGGCGCCAACCATGGTGGCGCCTCCTACATCACTAATGCCTTTTTTATTTAAAATCGACCCCCCTTACAAAATTTCACGGTACGGCCTTGTGTAGTGACAGAAAAAGGGGTCATCAGTGTTGTTTCAATAGTGCACATGGCCCACTTATATACACCATTTTATTTGTGGGCTGTTTTGTGCATTAATAAATTGGTGGTATTAGAAATTGGTGCATTGACAAGAAATCGAAGTTTAATTAGGAAACGATATGCAAGTACTGCGACGATAAGCATATTGCATATAGCGAGGAGAACACTCCAATAGAAAGGCCATAATCATTTGTTAAAGGTTGAAAGACATCCCAACAATTCTATATCCTATTACCAACACCTTAACTACATATCTGAATGGAATGTATTTTTACAGGTTTGCAAACATGAACAGTTCACATAAACAGTTGGTGGTATTACAAATCATCTGAACTTGCCGAACAGTCGTTTTTGAGCATCACTTTCTCCAACAAAACGATTTGCTGCCGCAGTGAGATCAAATCGCCATGCATGTACAAGATCATCTGGTGATTTTAATCGGGTGTCAGTCATTGTTCATCGCATATATGTCTTGACTCTCTACAACCAGAAAATGATCTTCGACCTACAGTATTTATTGCAGGGACGATGATGAGCAGTTTAACCATTTTCATAATTTCTCCAAGGACAGACTTGAGCTGAAGTGAGGGACCTGAAAAAATGTTAGCATGGCAAGTATGTCTATACCATTAACATCAATGCGTCGAGGTCCTAGCTGCTGAAGAAGGTAGGATACATAACTGAGTCTTAAGGCTATACCCACCCAAATCTTCACCATACATATCTAGCACAACACTTAGCTCCTTCTGGTAGGTTTCACGACGATAGGTCTTTTGAATAGCAACATAGAATTTCCAATCAAGTTAACCAAACCATTCGCGAATACCACTGATTGCAAAGTCATAAGCTTTAAAATACATTCTTTTATATCTCCTTAGGTGTGTTGATGTGGAAACAATTTTGGTGATGTCTTAGTGCTCTGCTACATCTTTAACTTAACAATGAGTATGCTTTAAATTTTTGCTACTTTAATTTTTATACGTTGAAAATTAATGAAGGGGCTTCAGTTCCTCTGCCCCCGGTTACTATGGCACTGCGGCTTGATACCCTTATCTAGGAGCACTCTATAGCTCAAAGACAACTGATTTGAAAAAATTAAGTTGCTTGTATGACAATAGACATTACCACTCAGAATGTGAATCTTTTACTCAAACAACCTAGCAAGAAGAATGAATTGCTATTATTTCCGAAATGTTTTGTGTAAGAATTTTGCATTGCTTGGAGTGTCCCAACTATTCCCTATAAAGAGGGTCCGTCCAAAGCGAACCAAAACAACTCATGGGATGGTGTCTAAATTGATTTAATAAGAAGCAGATGTACTGATAATGTTCTGAGTCCCTGCACGAAACCCGCCTTGACGTTCAATGCACTGATATGAGATCCCAGGATTTTACATCTATCAGCAGGTTGCAAGCGAGGTTTGTTATCCGTTTTCAAACTGAGGCGAAATGGCGTATTTTGAACTTTCGTGACCATTTTGAGTGAGAAACAGCCTTGTTGAGATCTTAAGTTAAGCTGTGTACTCACACTTTTAGGCTGTTGAAAATATTCCCGTCAGCAAAGCATGGAGGGATCGACATCAGGTGGAAGGGGAGGTTTTGATTTTATCAGAGTGGACCTATTGGCTGATAAAATTGGAGCATCAGAACCAGGGTTGAGGTTCCTTCTTGGACTACTCGTTGGTAAGTTTCGAAATGTATTGTTAACAAGTTTGATATCATACGTTGATAAGTATCATAGGGATTGAACATGAAATAGAATCAACGTAACATCTGCGTCATTGAATTACTTTTATGTTGTATTTATCTCTGCAAATGTCAAATGAGTTGCACATGATGTTCGCACGTGCTGCAGGACTTGGACTTGACGAAGAAGCCGGCAAATGTTCTGGCCACTAACATTGGGTGTTGATAATCCCAAAAATTTGAAATTAGTTTTTTTTCACGGAATTAGTGCTAAAATTAAACAAAAATGGCTCGATTTAACCCTCGTATGACCTCAGCTTACAGGAACATCACAGTTGTCACTTGGAAACTGGTTTGTTGAAGTAGGGTGATCAGGGCTAATAAGGACAGAGACCTTTTATGGTAAGTTTGCATCTAGAAAGTCCGAACATTTGTGTGGCTTGCTGCATAATCTTTCCATCCTGAACCTGTCAGAGAAAACAGAATTGTTCCAAATATTCACTGAGTTATGAAAACTTCACCAGATCTTCCATATTTAAACAATGTCTAAAATAAGAAAATCAACTGCAGGAGTTGGTAAATGCTTCATAAATATGCTTAAGCCTTCATCAGTGTCATATATATGTAGTATCTTAACAGACACAGTGCTTTTCATATATTTGTCAAGAGTGGAGCATTACCACAATAGCTGCACTAAGTGGGAGCTGACCAGGCTCGAACTGGTAATCCTCAGACTCAAAAGCCATCACTCAAACCTCTGTGCCTCCATGTATATATATTTATATGGATTGATCACCATTGTAAATAGAAATAAGAAGGGATGATGACATTCCAAGAAATACTATGTTTCATGTCAAATATTAGCCTTTCCAATGCTTTACTTGACTTGTTGACCACCGTTTAATTGTTCACCATCCTTGACAAGATCATGGCACCCAACAGAATCTTGAACCATGCATCACTGTTATACTTGGTCATTGGTGTTTTCCTCCAGTAGGCCCAACCAGTTGTCATACTACATGATGTGGTACACTTGTGATAGATGTTTCATGTCCTTTTCCACGGTTTAAAGTCATATCAGACGACAACCTCCTGGCTGTCTTGTCTGAGTATCAACAAAGTGGTTTAAATAGTACAGCTTGTTTTGACAGACAGCCATCATCCATTCTCAAACCATAACCTAGCCACTCAATTGGCAACATTTCAGTGTTTGAGCTAGTGAAGTGGTACACTTGTGGTCTCGAACATTGTGAACACACTGCCAATAATCAATGCCAGGTGTCTTGACTTTCATAGCCCATGTTTTACACCTGTAACTTAATACGACTCCCAAGCTGGCATTATCCTGTTGAGGAATAGTTGTACTCATTCCTCGATATCACTAAGCTAAGTAGTGTCATCTGTGCATTTTGATGTCTGCCAGCCTGTGCCTTTCTCACAGGCAGAAAATATTATTACTTGGTTGCACAGACATCTGGAATACCCAGTTGATCATTGCATTGAAAGACAAGAAAAATTGATGGACACCAGCGTTGATATCAAAAGTACATTTTAGGGTCTGGTTATTATGGATGCAGCTTTTTGAGCAATAGTGCATTGCTTCTGTGTCTTGAACTATGTCCCTCGGTATCATCTCCAAGCATCACTCACCAGAGGCATTTGGGATCAAAACTATCAAAGGCTGTCTTCAAATAAATGAAAACAGCAATTGTAGGCTCATGATAACATAACGTCACAGGTATTCAAATATGCTGAGTTCAAAAATGGCATCAAACAGATCTTTAAGGAAATTGTGCTATCTTACTACTTTCCTTTGTGATATGTTTTTTGCTTGATTTTGCCAGGGTCAAAAAATGTCAGCCATATCTAAAAGGCCCAAGTAGTGCCACCAATATTTTTGGTACCTTATATGCAGGAAGGACACAGTCACATGTGCACCAATTTTTCACATTGTACTTACTTGTTTTGTTATTGAAATTGCTACTTAGATATGACCAAGAAATTGGTCCACGTTAATCTTTTTGGCATGCTTACAAAGTAAACATCAGAGGTAAACAGCTAATGACAAAGCTGACAGAGAGAAAATAAACCTCAGATGACTGCACTTGCACTTTGTAACTAATTTTACATATCTACAACGTATTTTTCAAATTCTTTGTTGATGTTCTCAATGTTCTTGTCACTTAGTTGATATTGCTGTCCTGTTGTTGTAGTGGGGACTGCAATTTTGTAAAGTATATGACAAGCTGTTACAAGGCATGTACAATCAGTTGAAGGCCAGGGAAAGGATCTTGCAGGACCATGTGGGTTCATAAGATGTATCTAATATGATTTCCAAAATTAGCCACTTTCTAATGCAAAGACAACCTCTATTATGCACCACATCCACAATTTTTCTCGATTCTCTCCTGCCATTTGCTTCAGATCATCCAGGAGTTTTATCATTGATAATGGAATACTGTAGTGTTTGAAAAACTCCTAAGCAAGAATACCTTGCATTTTTGTGATGATTTCATACAGAATGCCCCTATAGCATCAACACAGCTTTGACCAGGTTGAAAGCTGCATTGATTTTCCGAACTTTGTGCTCATAAATGCATGCCACATCAATACTGTTTTGGTAAAGCATCACTCCCACTAGAAACTGTGACATGATGCTTATTGAGAGATGCTTCATATATTCTAGCATCTAAATATAAACGTTTCTTTAGCAAGTTTCATTGTACTTTCCTCCATTGTGTTGCTTTCCATTAGATCTTCAATTTAAAAAAAACTGACAAAAAAAGGATATTTTCCCACATATTAGGAGATTTTTGATGTTGAATTTGGAAGTGTTGGGAGAGAAGAAAACAACACTCAAAATCCATCTGAAAGTGTATGTCCACAAAAGTTTCCTAAAAAGGTTGGCCGTAAAGGAGGCAAAATACAGGAACCAATGAATATTGGGATTTGCATTATCATGCAAATCATCAATAGCGATCCTTTGTAAAAAGGAATAAATTCTGACTATAATAATTGATGATGATCATTATTTTGATATATTGTTATTTGTTTTTTTTTTGTTAGGTTATCCATTTGCTGTAGGGTATCATGTCATAGTGCCAAGACACAATAGCTTTGCAAAGGTAGTGGAATGCTATCTTTTTTAATTTGTCAAACCAGTCATTACTAAGTGAAATTTCTTATTTCATCTTTAAAACCTTAACAACTAGTGTAAATGTTGAAACATAATTTTACAACAGCTTATAGAAATCAATACAGGACACTTCATCTGGATAATTTGGAGCAAGAAAGGCCATTAAATGACCGTAAAAGGTAGAGGTTGCACTTTGCGTCTTTCATGTTATTTTTATATCTAAAAAGACCTGTGCATAATTAATAAACAATGTGCACAGAATGCTATGTTCACTGTAATTTTTCATGGACACTTCTCTGTTTAATTAATGAAGTTATGTTTTTGCTGACCATTGCCTTTACATAATATTGACTATTATTTTTTTTATTTATATACCTGATTTGTTTTCTTACAGCACCTTTACTTTACAACCTGTGGGCTCCTGTTGTCTTACTTCTGTTTCGGTAAGTATTCTAAGGTTATAGCATGTCATATCAAAACACAATGGAGAAATGAATATTTTGATTTTATGCCTTTTGTTACAAAGGCAAGTGTAAGGAATATGAGATTGCATATTTAGTCATTACACATGTGATTTGCATGAGTATTAAATACTAACTACTTGGTAACGGTATTTCAACTATTGAATGTTTTTTGGGATTTTCAAAGAATATGTAGTTTAGGTTCTTTGAACTGTGGAATCTGAAATTGTGGGTGCTTTAAAACAGTGTGTTTATTATCTTAGAATGGGGATGTCATTCATTGTGGGCCAAGTGCTAGATCTCAGGTTCAACTGGCTTGCATTAGATGAGGCGAAGGCATATAGTTCAAATTTGTTAAGCAGTAGATGTTCCACTGAATGTCTCACTTGTTGCCACAGACCTGAGATAATGTGAATGATCATAAAAATAGTCAAAATAGGAATGTGAGAATATTTTAACTCAGCAGTTATTTGGATTGGCCACAAATTGGATGGTATTCTATCTGGTAGAACCTAGAATCAAACGAAGTTTTGTTCAATCCCCAAAAGACTGTCCGCAAGGTCTGTTTTTTGCTCTCATTTAGATGGACCATATTCCTGTTTTGGTCAGGCGATGAATAATGTTTTATGTAGACAAGTACTAAGCAAGTGCAAAATTTCTGTTGCATTATTGGAAGGTTAGGAAATGCCATGGCAGCAAGATTTATGTTACCCGAATGCCAAAGAATATCATAATCTATCTGGTTTTCACAAGGATTTATAAATTATTAGATCTGGTACTATGTTTTTACACCAGCACTTTTGTCAGCATAAACATAGTACAATAACCTCAACAGATAAGACATAATATAACCATGGCGACTGACAGTCTTATATCTTTTTTGGACTTTTAAAAGGCATGTGTGGTCGAAGATAGAAAAATATAATGATGAGTACATACTGCAAACTTTGGCCAAGTGTTAAATTCCATGGATGGAATCAAGATATGTGCCATTAAATTACCTAAGGCAGTGAGTGATGTATCAATTCACAGGATGCTTGCAGTATTTGACTTATAGAGCTGTGAGTGTTCATTCTGGGATTCTTGCTGATATTTTCTGTGGTATCTTAAATTTAGGTCCAGATACAATTCATTCCATGATATCTGTATTGGTCACTTATGTGATCATTAGCATTGTTGGTGCTGGACAACTGTGTCTAATTTTGCTGATTACATTTCATATGGTGAGTGTATTTTATAATTTTCATTTTGACAGTCACAAAAAATGTTCAGTCAGTTCAGTATGGGACATTATCAAAATTGGCTTTTACATAAGTCAATGCCATTTTTCTATAGCATTATTTTCTGAAATCTTTAGTGTTATATTAGATTGGATGTAAGTACACTAGTTTTAAACAGAATAACTTTTTACTGTAGTGACCTTATTGATGAATCCAGTTGTGATTAAGAATTGAGATTTAAAGCTTACCCAGGCCTAAAACGAGCTGATAAAAGCAGGGTAAATGCCAGGAAATTTAAACAATAAATGTTGTGTTTTTGACAGGGGATGGACTGAATTCTTTCACAGATGTTTTGGCTAAAGCTTTGTACAACTTTAAACATTATTTTGAAAATAAACATGGTTATGTTATTGCATTGAAAGTGGAAATGTGGAAGGAAGAGTCTGATCCAGTGAGAATATTGAAATATGAAATAAGTTAGGCAACAAAATTGTAAAAATCAAAGCTCTTTTTGTGACGTGTCCATAGCTTTTTATTTCAGACAAACAAAATAAATTTCTAACAAACTTTATTGCATAGCTTTGGATACTCCAATCCATAGTTTATTCCATACTCCTTTACTGGTGGAGACATCTACAGAGTTACTTGACTTGAGCAGGCATGTCACTTGCTATGAATTGGGAGGGTGGTGAGTAAATTTGCCCTACTAAAAAAACTTTGCCCTGGAAGCCACACTAGCTCTTTCCAAGTAGGCCAGAATGGACCACAAACTACTAATAGTACCTGAAGAAACAAGAAACCTACTTGCTGGATCATCTGTTAGCAAGGAAAATTGTCCTACAAAAGTAGATTGTCCTGCAGAAAGAGGCTTGTGTTGTAGTTGGAGGAGCCACCCCATTACTGGTATCAAGAGGCGCTACTACCCTTTAAGCCATTCCATATTGTTCATAGACCAATTCTTCAGCTAAAAAGATCCATCAATCTATTCACTTAGCACTGGCTTTAACTAGCCCCAACTTACAATGTGATAACCAGATCTCTAAGCACTAAAATCCTGGAAGATCTAGAAATTTGTTTTTATTTTCTTTGAGGTGTTAATGAGTGTAAAAAGATTTAAAATAATATTTAGAGGTTTAAGAGACTAATGCATATTATTATGAAGTGTCACCACATGGTTGAAATAGTCCTTTTCTTTTAGCAGTTTCCCAAACTATTTGTAAAAGTTTATTACTATAAATCATCTTTAATTACATAAAAATTTTCATTTGCATGTGTATCTTTTTTTCCGCACAGACATATCTTATTGTAGCCTATGTTGTTTGTTCTTCTGACTCATATGACATTAAGTGGACAACACCACAATGCATTTTATGTCTCAGATTAATGGGTAAGAATAGCTATCTGGTTCTTGTTCTTGTTTAAGTTGTTAACAGACAATTAAGACATATTTCTGACATGAGTGATCATAACAGGAAGGTGTTTTTGTTATCATAGTTAACTAACAATATTCTTAGCAAGTTCAAATTGTTTTGCAAATTAAGTATAATGGCTCACACACAATCTGATTAGACCTTCATTAATCAAATCTATATTTTCATGGAAAGTGGAAATAGCTTTTTTCTGCATAATACTTTCATGTTGTCAATAGAACATTATCAAAACAAATGTCTACTATCTGGGAAGCGAGTATTAGGCTTTGGAAGAGAAGTGAAGTAGTCCTTACTGTCACACACCTCATGCCATCTAGATCGATTGCGGCAAGTGACCATTACTTAGCTAGTGTAGATGTATGCAGAAACTAAAAGAAAGCTCAAGTACAACGAGTGTTGGTAATTTGATTCCAGCACTGAATACTAAAGCTGCACAAATTTTTATGCCAAAAATATGCAAAATCTTAGTAGAGTCACACAAAAATTTAAACAATTAAAAACCTGTAAAGGAAGCGCATGAGTACAATTTCAATGCATTGTGACTTTGATTTATAGTATAAAAATACCCAAATAGATCGAGGTGTTTGATACTTTTCATACCTTGAAAGCTACAGACATCACATGTCATGATTTCTTCATCGAGATGTGTGGTTTTTTCCCATATCAGCATGGTCTGGAGACCCAGGAAAAGTAAGGAGAGCAATAAAAATTACATCTCATTTCTTTATGTTCATGCAGAAGGACGCACATTTTAGTGCATGCCTTAATCAGGAAGTTTTAATATGTTTAGAAAATGAAATAACCTAAACTTTACATGAGTGGCTCAGATTCCCATATCTTCTGATGCCCATAACTTGAGATGATGTATTAGTTATTTTTTAATTTTGACAATGATACATGCAAGAGAATAGTATATCAGGGTTATTGTACTGATATTTATTTTGTTTTGATCATATTTATGAGTTTATCAAGTCTCTATGGTAAAATTCAGTTTAATTGAATGGAAAAGATCTTTCACACAAGACATTCCAACAATGTGTTGTCTGTGTATAATATGACCTTCTTCCACTTTAGACTTTTCATTTTTAAGCTTGTTTTTGTCATGTTTCATGCTAGTTCCCTCACAATGCTGATAGCAAATGTCTGCTATGCATTATTATTAATAATATATTTTCTGTGTTATATTATTAAATCTATTTTACATTAACTATACTTTGCAGGATTGGCTTGGGATCTGTATGATGGGAAAAGGAAGAGGGTATGTTAGTGTTAGCTGATATATCATCTCTTTCTGATTGGTCTTTAATGATATCAGTCTTTTAATAAATTTTCTATTAGGAAATTAAAATGTTCACCGCATTAAAGTTTTTAAATTGTATTCAGATACCTTTCTTTACTATGTTGGTTTTTGTAGTTTTGTATTTTTTTGAGTATTTTTTAAATCATAATTGATGCCACTTTTGCATTTGTTTTCCTTTTTAAATATTTTAAGTGTTTTATTCAATTTTAAAAATGTTTTAGTTTTAGAAAACTGATGTTTTGCCTTCTTGGTAATGTTTGTATTTTAAGAGACTGACACAATCCAAGTGTCACATTTATATATTTTTTCTTCTTGTCATTAGGAAAGTCTCTCAGCAGATCAGCTGACTACTTATCTTGATAGGAGCCCTGGATTTCTTGAGGTATTAGTTTATGCAAATATTTGCCAAGTTTAGCAGAGCATATGCTAGTAATTCTTTTTATTTGTTTCATGTGACCTTGAGCCTGTATGCCATACCCTGAATTGGAGTAAGTAGCAATTATGATATGATTATGATGTACTAGTGGTGTAGTCAAGGATCCTAGTTGACACCAGTTAGTACTTTATGCAGCTATTCTTTTTTAGAAAAGAGAATGGAAAAGAATTTTATCTTAAAAACATATAATAATATGGGATAAACAGTAACTTTTTGCTGGACACACTTTTTATTAACATTTTGGAAAAAGTGAATAGCAAACACATTGTGAACTCCTCTGAGCAATTGTGCGTAACTATAAAAGTGACTTAGTAATCACTATTAACATTGAAAGTGGCAGTTATTGGTATGCTTAGCAGTGGTAATCATGTAATTTACACCTGGTAGCCACAGTTGTCCTCTTTTCAATGTTGCTATTTTAAGCCATAAACACACACTGGTTCTATTATGTTCTTAAGGCCAACAGTCTTAGGCTTCAAATTTTATATTTCCAGTCACTCTTGCTATTATTTACCTTGTTATGAAAATATGTTAAAATATAACATTCCAGCTCTTGTATCAGATCTGTCTCTTTGCTATAGTATATTTGGTACTATAATTTTACCTCACAGATATGTGGCTACACATATTATTTTGGTGGCTATCTCTGTGGACCACAGGTAACTAAGTATTTTGTATGGCTATTTGCTGCTGTTTTAAAGCATTTTCTAAGTATTTCTTATTTCTAAAGTAAAAAGTACCTTCAGTGTTATGAGGGTGCGATTGGTTCTGTGGTATCTCTGGTATAGTGTTGTAGATAAGGCAGTTTGTGTGATCAGATTCATAATTCCATAGTTTAACACAATGCAAATTCTAGAATGTGCAGAACTGCACAGGCATTTTCAAGGTGATTTGTTGTCCTGTCTGTAAATAGATGTGACTAACATTCTAAAGAACCTCCTCAACTTTGTTACTTTGTCCAAGAGATTCATTCTAGAATGAGGTAAAAACCCCTGGTACTGTATAAGCTGTCACACATTTAACAAAGGGAATAAAGATAATTGTCTTTACAAAATTCTTATGAAATGTGTCTTTTTCACTTCCAGTTCCCATTCCGAAGATATATTGATTTCATTGACAACAAACTAATTGATGAAGAGGCAGAAAGGAAAGGCCCCTCCAGGTTATGACTTATGTTTTTTCTTTTTATTCATTGCAGCTCTTTGTTGGTTAAAGCATTCTTATAGAAATCTGAAACAATGTCTGGTAAAGGTTTTTGGTGGTATTTTCCTGTAATTTCAATGGCAGCACTACGGGGTATAATTGTATACAAACCTTTTGGGTATAGTATGCCTATAATCTTTTAGTCAAACACAGTACTAACTTTTCATGCTTTGCTTTTGCTCCTGCAGATGTTTTATTGTGAGCAGTTAACGTTTTTATGGGAAACTGATCCCCTACATGGTACCTTTTAGTTTTTGCCTATTTGCGGAAGTTCTTGTACAATCTATCAGCAGCTTTAGGCAAAGTGCTGTAGCAATCTCGTGTTGGACCCGTGTGTATTTTTTCACAAATTTGAGACCAATTTCTGTCACTGAATTTCCTGAAAATTAAAAGTGCCGGTTTAGGACCTCTAGCCACACAAAGAGAACACGAAATCCCCTCATCAAGCATTTTATCTTGTTGTACTTGGCAAACCTTTTCCATATGATTTGTGGCAAATTCTTGAAAACCTTTTTGGTCACAATGCACAAAATTGTGCTCCAGATGAAGACATTAATGATGTAATCAAGGTAGTTCTTGCATATACCATTCTCTGGAGGATAGGGAGTGGTAGTAAGGTATATGTTTCTTGATTGCATTGTCTCGAGTGATGTTTTTTTCTTGTTGAAAGCAGTTCCCAGCAACAAAATCTTTTTTTCACAGCACTTCATTTTCAATGTGGTCTAAGCCAGTTGCTTGGTGCCCCTCTATCCTTTCTAATTAACTGAAGCAGCAACCAAAGCCCACATGAAATCTTTGTTAAGTCTATTCTTAAGGTCACTTTTATCTCTGTCTGGCTAACATTCCTCGACATAATTGGGAACTCTTTTGCTTCCTGATGTTGTAATCTCCATAATCAATTTGACTCCATCGTCAAAGTTTACATACCAGACATTTATGATAATTTATATTGATTAAATTTTGAGATTAAATTGAATTTTAAATAAGATCAAAATATTCTTACTTTACTCAGTGTCTGAATTGCCTTATAATGCTGGAATGTTTTGTTGTGATCATTAATATATTATGACCTTTTGGTATTAAATTTTGGTTAGGGACATTCGCCCCATTATAGTGTAATTTTGAATTTTATTGTTCAGAACATGCTAGAATAGTAATGTAAAACTGGGGAAAGTAAAAATGCTCATAAGAACAGGTAGCAGTCAAGCATTGAGCTATTTATATTGCTATTACAATTTTTGCCATTATTTCACTTGACAACACATTGCCACACCCACTGTTTATTAATTTATTTACATTCACTATTGAAAAGAGAACCAACTGCATTGACAAACTATGCAGTTTGGCCATTATTTGTAAGTTTTACAGGCAATTTCTCTTTAACAGAGTTTGTGGTTACATGACCACTTCTTGCCACAACTCCAAGAAAATGAAATGGTGACAAGTAGCTTCTGAAAGAACATTAAATTTCTGAGAAAACATTATGTTAGATATTTGTTTTTCATTATTAAAAGATTCTTGACATGCACCACCAATTTTTTCAAATGTATTCAAATCTTATCAACACAAAGAGAAGAAATTCCACAATCTGATGTTCATCAGATTGAAATAGCTGCTCGATAGTTACTACTTTATAGTTGCTGGGGGAGGCAATTGCCCCATGATATCTCCCCATGGCCATGCCTCTGCTTTTTACTGCAATTGGTATTTCAATTGTCTCTTCAAGAGAAGGATCATCAAACTGTGCAATCACATGACAGGATTCACGTTGATTATATATAGAATAGACCACTTTCGCAATGACGTCAAACGGCTTTTGATAGCGAGGTGCCATATCGAAAACGAGAATACCGATGT
>JANTCA010000091.1:0-12972 GCA_024741275.1 Chironex yamaguchii
TTATTATTATTATCATTATTATTACTATTGTTATTAGTAGTAGTAGTATTATTATTAAAGCTTGTTTATCTTTTCAGCGGAATTCCGCCAGTGTTTTAGAAAATCAAGATGGCATCTGAGGACTACAGCATCTTCGTTGAAAAGTTGAAAGATGGTTGCATTGATGTTTGTTCTTTTTTGCAACATGTAACTGGCACGAAGAGGAGCCAAAAGATGAATATGTAGATGCAGAACAAACAGTGGATGAGGTGGATGAGGATACACGTTTGCCATTGAAAGGAAGTTTATCATTATGGAAGAAAGAATAACTGCTGGCTTATGTTTATAGAGGAAGTGAGGTAGCTGCCTTGCATCTGGAACATATCTCACAGTTCATACAGGGATAGGAATTTAAAGGCAGATGCATGGAAGAAAATTTCTACAATCCTTAGGAAGGATGGTAACTTGGCTTAACATTTCAAGACACCTTACCTCTCTCAACAAAATCCCAGACCAGCTGACAGAAAAAACATTATTATAACAAAAGACGAAATTCAAAAGGCGATTACTCGATTGAAACTACGAAATGGCCTTGACAACAATTCAATTACTGCTGAGGATCTTATGGCTGGAGGTAAAATATGGTCAAAATGTTGAACAAATCTTTCAAGACGTCATCAGAAGAAGTAACCCCAAAAGATTGGTCAAAAATGTTGGTTATTCCAACTTTTAAAAAGGGAGAACCAGCAAATTTCGAGCAATAGCACTGCTATCTATTCCAGGGAAGGTCTTTAATAGTATACTTCTAACAAAAACTCGAGAGAAAACAGAGGTATTCTGCAGTGACACACAGTTCGGGTTTCGCCGAACAGGGAAACAGTCGACGCTGTCTTTCTAGCAAGTCAAATTATGGAAAAAGCAAAAGAGAGAGGAGTAGAGATGCATTTTCTTTTTATAGATTTTAAAAGTGCTTCCGACACCGTCTAGAGGAAGGCTCTGTTGAAGATGCTAAGAGTAATTGGTGCGGAGGAAGATTGTTGGGATTATAGAGGAAGTCTACAAAAGTACAAAGTGTGCTGTACTTGTGAATGGTTGTGTAACTAGCTAGTTTGAAGTTCTACTTGGAGTGTGACAGGGATGCCTTTTATCACTAACACTTTTCAATCTTTTCTTAGATTTTGTGATGAAAGAATTGAGATGTCTTCAAGATGTACTACAACTTGACAGAAACACGCTTAATATGGATCTACAGTATGCAGACGATACAACATTAGATTCTGCAGTATATGGTCTCCTTCGGGTCTCTACAAAACAACTAGACGAAGCATGTAAACTCCATGGCTTGAAAATGAACGATAATAAATGCAAAGTTCTGACCAACGAACAAACTGACATAATAGAACTACCGGTTGAAAAAGTTAATCAATTTGTGTTTCTTGGCTCCGTTGTTCCTGATACAAAACCAGATGTGAAAAGAAGAATAGCGTTAGTTTTAACAGCATTTAGGAAATTGAAAGAATACTTATGGATGAACAGATCACTCGCAAACAAGTTGAAAATACGATTATACTCGGTTCTTATATTACTTGAATATAAATGTATGAGATACCTAACTCTTAACTTTATACTTTGTTATTTCAATGGACGAGAGAAAACTACACGTTTTTCAAAACACTTGCCTAAGAATAATCCGAGGATTGAGACCCTGTGACAGTGTAAAGATAAGTACAAATCATCAAACGTGTGGAATAAAATATATTAATGAAGTCATCAAAAAACAGCGATTATTGTGGTATGGCCATGTCTGCAGATTACCAAATCAGAGTATTATAAAAAAATTTTAAAGACTTTAAGAAGAAAAGAAACACTGGAAGACCAGAAAAACAATGGAGTGGCATGATAAGAGAGGGCGCAAGTCTACCATTGTTAACATCAGAAAGGGTGGCAAAAAATCGTGATCGTTGGCGAGGTCTGGTGAATGGAAAGTGGTCAAAGCTTCATAGAAGAGTGTTCAATTCAAGTAAAGTAAAAGTAATGTTCATTGAGCGTATAAGTATTCAAAATGTTTGAAGCATCCCCCTTACAGTCAGGTAAAATGTTCTCAGTTCTCATTCAAAAATTGAGAACAGGTTACATATAATGAGTTATTATTAGATCATCTACTACAACCAGCAACTCTCTGAAAATGCGTCTTGATAAATTCATAAAGGTATTGTTATTGCATGTGATATGAGCACTCGTTGTGTAGTACAAACAATCGGCCTTAATGAATATATTTAAGTTGCAGTTTTGCATAGCATATATCTAGTAAGAGGACAAGGACCCAATTCAGATAACTCACATTAAATGATCATATACATATACAAATGCTTACCAGGATACTTGAATATAAATGTATGAGATATCTAACTCTTAACTTTATACCTTGCTATTTCAGTGGACAATCTGAAGCTGCAATTCAAATACTTAAAAGAAAAATTGAAGAAATGTCTGGACCACCAGAATAAGGCAAAGAAATCAGTATCTGGGGATTCTAGTCCCAAAGTGCAAGTTTTACGATCAGTTGGTTTTCTTGCAGAGAACAATTTATTGCGGCCAGATGACCACCAGGAAACAAGTCTCGAGAAAGAGACTGATTGCAGTGAAAGTGAGGTTGTCAAACAGAAACAGAAGCGAAACACAACATAAGAAACTAAAGCTGGGTGAGAAAACAGCCAACAGTAGACCAGATCCTTCGGCTGTGGATGGAATGCTGCTCCAGACATCGCAAAACATAAATAAAGAAGAAAAGGCTGAAGGATTGCAAAGATGACTCTGATTCTCTTTTCTGTAAAAGTTTAATAGCATAACAGATATGCTAGGACGAAAATTCAACAACTGCTCTTTGATATAGAATTTGATGAATCGCTGAACATGTGATTTGTAAAGATTTGAAATTATAATTAATGCAGTAAATATATTAACACTAAATATCACTGTCAAAATATCATGTACAATCCTTGAAACTGCCTCCTGATCTTTGACTTCAGCTTTATTTAATAATGTACAAACTACAGGCAGCAGGTTGGTTGTAACAATTTAAGTAACAAGATGGTACTTAAATAGTATACCTATAACCATTATAACAAATTACATCATGCAACATTGATGTACTGAAGTCCAATAGTATAAACCTCAATCTCAAAACTCAAAATCGTGGTAAATTATAATTACTTTGATAAATACTGTCTAAAATTAAATTTTAAGATTTACTAACAACCATAATCTTAAAGTGGACCTACACCTTTTTCAGTTTTCACGAGTATTCTTTTAATGAATTGAAAATGACTAAAATCTGAAAACAGAATTGAAATTGGCCAAATCGGTTTCCTTTCATAAGCAATTAAATTTCATAAAATTTATTGTTCTAATCAATCAATACTTTTCACGACCGACGTACTGCAAATGTTGAAAAAGGAATGATTTTACACAGGATTCCATTTTACAGAGACAATCGACCTGAGGCCATAAAAAGGAGAAGAAGATGGGTCGATTTTGTGAAATTGAAAAGGGTATGGACAAACACCAAAGGAGCTACGATTTGCTCCAGGCATTTCACTCCAGACAGCTTCAAACGTAGGTTTCACAACCTACCAGGACAAGAAAACCCCAGTATGTCAAGGCTTATTGAAGATGATTTTGGATGTGCAACTTTTCCTACCGATTGCACAATGCTCTTATTACTGCTGAAATCACGCAGTTGAAATTTTTGTTGCAAGAATTCTTGTAGAGTGTGTCCATCCCTCATTGCCTTTTTCTTTAGGATTGAATCCTTACAATGATTTACTAAATGTGATAGCTGCACTAGATCTATTACCTGCTCCTTAGCAAGTTGACTTAAATTAAGGTCAGCAATTCATGCTTTTATTCTAAGATTAAAGCTATCTACTGAATCACTTGAACCTTAAATAACTTGGTGTAGCATGTTCATGAGATATACATGATTAATCTTCAGTTTAAAGTAAGTATTTAAACGTAAACAATAGCAATTTGAATCAATAGCAGTACTGGTGTTGTCCAAACGTTTAATAAGTTTCCGACCATCTTGGCCTTAACAAATTGTATTTCTCGGCCTCAGTGGTTACTTTCATGGCCAATTTGGTCTCGAAACCTTCGAGCCAATCTTGCCATTTTGTGGCAACACTAGGGTCATCAACAATCATAAACGGCGCATATACCGGTAACTGCGTAGCCATTTTCTTCAAATCATTTAAAGCGGACGCACTTGAAAGCAGGAAACAAAACACGTGTGTGTTGAAATCGGTGTCCAAACTTGAAGTTACCGATAAATTGGAGTGGCAATGCGGTGCAAATGTTTAAGGAACAGGCAAACGACGGAAAGACTTTTGAAGAATAAGGTGGAAATAACTCACCAAATCCAAAACATTCCAGGAATCAGACGTGATGAGTTGCAATATCGGCAGGCAAGTCTGGCGTGAAAGACGTACATACGACCTCCGTTGTCACTTTTCTCTTTACCAGTTGTCTTCATTGCCCGTGTTATGTTCTGTCTTTATATTTCAGAATGCTTGATCCATAGACGACTATATTTGTAGTTTTACACTTTATTCAAGTACTGGTATGATCACTACATGCGTATGGTACACACTGAATAGCATGCTAATTACATGGGATTTGGGGGACAATAAATCATATGACTAACAACTATCTTGTGCAATATTAGCTGTTGCCTAATCAAAGTAGTCTCTTATTCAGATAGATACTTACTACATTACAACATTGTAGAGATTGTGGGAGAGCTATGAAGGGCCATAAACACCATAAAGAATGTGCAACCAATCTTTAGAGGAATAGACATAGACCAGTGCATTGTTATGTTACAAAGACATTTGTGCTGTTGTTGGAAATATATATATCTTTATCACAATAGATAACATGTTGGGTTCTGATCTACTTCCTTATCTTTTAATATACAATGTACTCCAATTCAAAGAAAAAGACATACGTATGAAAAATGAAATCAGTAAGCCTTGGCAATTGATTGTAAAAGCCTCATGGCTCGACAGCCATCTATAAGGCATTTCCTAAGCCTACACGAAATCTTAAATTTTACATTTTAAGAACTTCATAAATAATAATTCCCGAAAAATATGTATAAAAGTACCAAAATGTACTTAACATTCCTCCAGTGATATTTCTCCTTTAAAACGGCTCTCCAGATTAGCAAGCTCCAACTCCTTTATTTTCCTTTCTTCTCCATATTTTGCAACTTCCTCCTCAGATGGCAGTGGTTCCTCACGGTAAGGAACTGCATAAAAGTCTACAATTTTCTCCATTGCAGCAGCTTGTGTTTCCTCACACTCCATTGGGCATCCCAGTTTAATTATTCTGCTGTTAGTGCTCTCAGAATCCGAACTGGGCATCGTAAAATAACTTTTACAACTTCTGTTAACTTGCACATCCACGGTATAGACTTTGTTCACAAATTTACCCGTTCCTGCTCAGACGTCATGTTTTCACTCCAGTCCAGCCCCCTTAATGTGTGGTCCTACTTAAAAAATAGATTTTTCGGGACATTGAAAATTGATTTATATGACCCCAATTTACCCAGGCAAGTTAAAAGCGAAAAAGGTTTAGGTCCACTTTAAATTAGTAAAGTCATTGCAGTTATAACAATCCGTATGTGAAATAATGGTGCGCAGCATTTGCCTTTGGGCTCTCAAAAGACCATGAACTAGACTTTCCTGACCATGTCCCACTGCCAGCTAACTGCTCCTTCAGGAGAAAGAAACAAGTCCTTGAAAATATCTGTTGTCTCTTCTGCAGACATAGAATAATTGTTTGAGCCTGTATACGAAATGGGTATCACAGAAGACCCAAGTCCACGTTTTCTCCATTGCCTTGCTACTAAACCTCCTAAAGCCTACCTATCAACATAGTTGTATGGGCAATAATTATGTGGGTTATAAAGAAGTCTTGTTGCCATCAGGAAATTATGCAGTGCTACCACTACTTTGGATATATTTTTCACAACCGAAACTGTTGCAATTATTGGCTTTTGTAGAACTCTAAATCTTGAAGTCATAATTCCAAAAAGTATTTTCAATTGTTCTCCCTGCACCGGATCAACTGTCGTAAAACATTTATAGGTACCAGGGTAGGGCTTTAAAAGATAGCCTTTCAATCCAAATGCATCATTTGCCAAGAAAAAATAAGGAAAAGTATGAACAGATTCACTTACTTTATCATGTGATGGGAAATAAAGAGTTTGGTTCTCAATTGCAAAGCCAAAATTGCCGTTATTGTTACCAATCCCATCACTTTGCCTTCCAGAATCGCCAATGTCAACTATGATACATTCATAGTTTGCATTAGCTAATGCCAGCAATTTTTAATGGCAGGGGCTTGCATAGCAATGTGCTTTCCATCTCATGCCCCTACTATATGTGGAAAGTTCCATTTGCTGTTAAAACCACTGGAAATTTCCTTCCATTCTTCTTCTTTTGAGGTACCTTGAGGTATGCATTTTCTATCAGGATATCCCACATCACTTTGCACGTATCCAGTATAGCCTGGCAAACAACAGATGGAATGATTCGATATCTGGCTGAAATACTAGTCTGTGCACTGCCAGAAACGAGGAATCTTAGTGTCAAGCAAAAACGTTCTAATGCTCCAATAACATCTCTTATCCTTGTATCTTCTTTAGCAATATGTGGTGCTACCCATCCTAGGAGTTTCCATAAAGTGATGGAGACACTTTAAAGCTTTTAGAGAAATACATGTGGTCAAACAGCCTTAGCTCAAGCACAAGTAAATGAAATTCACCTTCTTGTTTCGCTCCTGATAAACTTTTCTCACCCCAAATCTCCTTTCTGTTTTCCTTGCTGACGTTGCTATTCTTCTCTGAAGAAGCAGAAGAATAATACGATTTCTTAGCTGCATTTGTTTGTTGCAGCCATGTTTAAACTCTTCTCTTTAATTATTCTGGTATGTTTTCCTCCATATAAATATCACCAAGTGAAAATGGTTTGGCAGAGTTCCGCGATGGGCGCAATTTTCCATATAGAGAAAATCTGGCTTTACTCGTATTTAGACGCGCGATCTATCAATCAGGAGATGAAAGATGTGCTATGATATCAGGAATGAGCAAAGCTTGATGTTTACTCATTACTTGATTCTTTAATTAAAAACAATGATTACCGTTCGCATGTGTCCATCGTCTGTATTTGCAGTTCCAAGTGATTCAGTAGTTCCAGTGTGTATGCTACTTGACGACACTGTAGCAGATGCAGCCAAAGATCGGTTGTTGTCATCTGTTATAAGTTCATCACGATGTAAATCAATCCTGTTTAACAACAAAGCACATTACGAGTTTTACGCTAGATATGCTTAACATTGTAAATGGAGGTCTTATAAGTAATCTTAATTTAAAACATACTCATGACAACAAGCAAAATGGAACACACATTACAGGGTCTGATATGTGCATATGGGCTCTATCATTACAATACTGCACCAAACAAACATTACTTTTACCAGTGTTTATCTGTCAGTTTGCTAGTTAAAAAACACCATAATGTTTGTATATATGTATATTTTACAGGGATTTCTAAGTTATGCCAGCAGACACATTAATGCATATAATATGTTTTACTCATGAGCGGAGCATTACCACAATAACTGCACTAAGTGGGAGCCGACCGGGCTCGAACTTGCAATCCTCAGACTCAAAAGTCAACACTCAAACCTCAGTCCCATCATGACAAAATATCTGGCACTGTCGGAGGCAAAAGCCGAAACACATTTGATTAATGAATTTCTCCCATTCCCATCGCTGGGCTTCATCTTGTAATACCAAGGACTTTCACCAAACCTTTGTGCCGTGATGCTTAACGTACACTGGCTGGAACACATTGTTTGATCCTGTAACCCAATCTCACAGATTCTTTTAGTTGAGAAAGCAACAATTCTATCAAGATGTGCGAAGACTACTTGAGCAGCTGGACCCAGACAATACCAACATTGCAGGTGATTTTAATGGAAAGATTGGAAGTTTAAAAGGGGCACCGGAAGGTTCAGCTATAGAGAGAGAGAAACAGCCAAGGGAAAAAGTTAAATGCGTTTTCTCAAGAACGAAGTTCTCAACAATGAATAGTTCCTACAACGAAAAAGATCGAGTCACCTTTTAACATACCAACAAGTCACACAAATGGACGATATACTGGCAGACACCAAAATATCCACCTGTTTTAAAAATGTAAAGGTAATCCCATCCAAAAATCCCTCAACACACTACCTCCCGTCTCCAAGACTGGGATCAGAGAAAGAAAGTAACCCACCACCAAAAAAGGAAGCAAGAATAAAGACCTAGAAGTGCAAAGAAAAAGCAAAAGAAATAAACAACATGCCATGAGACGTTATGCCGATAACCAAAGACGTAACAACAGTGACATGGAAAAGCAGTGCATGACATTTAAGACCGAGTCTATGCGTACAGTGGAAAATGCAGTTGGGAAAACAAAACCAGGAAAAGTTAGGGGTAAAAGAACAAAATGGTGATGGAACGGTAGAAAAAGAGGTAAGCAAGAAGCGCGAAGCATGTCAAGAGTATGCTAAGAACCCATCAAATGAAAACAGACAAAAAAGGAAGGAAGTAATTGCAGCATCAGAAAAGAAAGCTGACACTTTCTTAGAAGAAGTAGACAAGGGCACCAGTCTTGGTGTGAAGTGGATACATAGGTTTAGCAAAGAAAAGAACAAAGCAAAGATGTACATTCCACAGCCGCAGCTGATAAAGGATAGAAGGAGTAACAAATGAAGACGAAATCGCCAAAAGATGGAAGGAGCACTATGAGCTTGTGTGGGAAGAGACAGTAGGGTGGGTTGTAAATGAAGAGTCAGTAGTTGAACCACAGGGGCTCGAGGATGTAGAAAAGGCGTACGAAGAACGTACGTCTACCAGAAGTTGAAGAGTTAGAGCAGTTAGAGGTACTGAATGGGATGGAAATGAACGGATCATGCTCGAGGGTGTGGGGGTTGAAAGAGTGAAAGAATTCTGCTACCTAGGGGTGCTGCTGGACCAAACAGCAGACCCTGCTGTCAGTGTAAAGCACAGGAGACAGGCAGTATTGCTGAAGCAGACGGTGGGTCTCGTCGGTGATCAGTTCTCACGTACCACCAAGGTATAGTTTACAACCGGACAGTTGAAAAGTCTTTGGTGCATGGGATGGGTGGTACTCTGATGGATGCTGAACAGATGCAAGGTCTGCGAGCCATTATGGGACTAAGCCACTATGGGACTAAGCCTGTAGGACAGGAGGCCCAGTCTATATATCAGAAAAAACATAGGCACCAAAAGATCTGTTGACATCTGGGAAAGAAAGAACTTGGTGGGGGCATAGTGCAAGAAGGGACGAGGATCCAAACTCCCAGTTGGCAGACTTCCTCTGTACTGATCAAATCTGTTGCTAACATGAAGGGACTTGATGTGAATGATGCAGTGGACAGAAAGAGGTGGAAAAAAGCCATTGAGGAACTTGGAGGACATGCCATCATGCAGTACTCCTTTTAAAGGGCCCTCCAGACTGATGATGACGACGACGATGATGATAATGATTTTTCTATCACTATAATTCTGTTCCTCTTACTTTTGGATCTTTCAGAGAATGTGAAACGCACAAACCTTTAAGTCTTTTTGGTTATGTCCCTTTTTATAATTTCAGACAAGATTGGGGCGCACATATTTCTGATGCAGTTTTACAAGATTCGCTTCCAATGAAAACAGTCTTGTGAAAACCAACGTGATGTCACTAGTGGCAGAGTCGGTTTGTTATCAGCTTTGTGTACTCGAGGGTCGTCGTAAAAATCAAACTACATCCAGGATTCACTAAGGTGTCTTTGAAAGTACTAAATCTGGCCATCCTCAAATAAAAAGGGCAATGTCCATGTTTCAAATGCAAACAGATAGACAGATAAACAATTGATAACACTGACTATCTACTATGACAATTGTAGCACTGTGTCATTCATTCAAATGCTATATCTTGTGACAATTGGAAATCATGGTCCTCCGTTTTCTTCTGTCTAGTTTTGATCTTAATACTTCAGTTCTACTTTCTGTTCCCAACCAGTCCTTAATTATATTCCACGGTGTCAGTCTCCATCGACCCCTTGCACGCTAAACTTCAATCATTCCGGTTGATACAACGTATTCCAGTCCACCAGCATGGCAAATATGACCATCAAAACCTAACTGTGCTTTCTTGATCTGTAACAACAGTTCCAAGTTTTTGTCCATCTGTCTTAAAACTTCTTCACTTGATATTCTTTCAGTCCAACTAATTCTTTTCATTTGTTCACCACATTTCAAAGCTGTTACTTCTCTTTTCCAGTTCTTCCCATGTCTCACAGCACTGTGTACGGGTGCAAATTTTCTTTTCAGTTGGAACCGTCACATAGAGATTCCTACAAATCGCAACCTGTCTAAACTCATAAGCGTACTTGGTACAGCATATGAAGAGCATCTATAAAGACCGGGAAAAGTGACCTAAATTCCATGTTGCAAAAGCGTCTTTTTCTACTCCTCTCGGATATCCTCTCGTCAATTGTCATGTGTCAAGTGTCATGTATCATGTGTTATGTGTCATGTATCATGTGTTATGTGTCATTTGTCATGTGTTATGTGTCAAGTTCATGACTTTCAAGCTAGCAGTGATTAAAAGAGAATAAAAGAATTCAATTGTACTAGATTGTAGTTCAATCATGTCGATATTACCAATCCATGGCAGGTTGCACTCCACAGTTACTAGTTTTGATCAGCGCTTTCTTAGCAACATCTTGTTCGTATCCTAAAAATAGATCAAGCACATATTATAACCAATTATTTTCAAATTCAACACTAGACAAAATCTAATGTTTACATAACACTAAGTAATGGAAAATTTGAGAAAAGGATCGATAGACGTAGTGACAGAACTGATAGGAGGAAGACCGGAGAAATTGTGTGAAAACACAATGAGATGGGGAGGAGTCCGGAGAGTCACCAGAAGGATGAAATATTTAACATATGCACCCTCTGGTGTCGGGTGACAAACAGGGAAGTGTGGGGGCGAACACAGATAAAAAATGTGATCCTGAAAGTGAGAAAAAGGTTGTGGACGTGGCTTGGCCATGTTCTTTGCATGAGGGGCCAACACCCACTGATAACCTTGTCTTGGGTGCCCACGGAAGCCAGAACCGGAGCCAACCACTTGGCATGTGGAGGAGAACAGGGGAGGAGGAGGCCAAAGACCTAGCACAAGATCTGCTGGCTCGTCCGAGACAGGTCTAAATGGAGGAAGTTTGACAATGCCTTATGCTCTACTGGGAGCGAAGAGGACTGAGGAGGTCTCTGGTGTAACATAAATACATCTGCGTATAATGAAATGCACAAATTATAAATTTCTGCATACAGTAAATTGCAGAAATATCTTCTCTTATTCTATCATATGACGTAAAAACTTCATTTCTACTTATAAATGCTGCGGAACATGTCTTAATATCATGACAAAAATGGCACTATACAATTCTGAGATAAGGCAACCATAGAGCCATATCAATTTTAATTTGGGGTCTGGTGAACCCTGTAAAACTCAGCCAAACAAGCCAGTATCAATAGTCGTCAAAACAATCTCGGAGACCGAGAGCATTGGAGACGACTGACACTGGGGCAGTCCTCAACGGATGGTCAACCAGGTCATCGCGTTCAAAGGACTTAAGTGCAAATGCAAGTGACTTCATAAAAGCTTAAAATTAGTCAATAACAACATTGCCGCTTCTACATCAATACAAACTCACCCATTTCAATCAAATATGACAACAATGTCATATCCGGTTTGACATCAACGTCGAACATACTCTTTCCTACAAAAAAACCATACAAATCCAACTATTTATGGATTGCAATTTATGCTGAACAATATAGAGTATGACAAATACAAACCACAGTGTAGAAAGACAAAGAACGTATGCTTTCATTGGTCATTCATCTCACCTCATATTAGCTCTGTCTTAAGCCTTCCATTGATACATTCTAAGCTGAAAAGGGCTGCGCTTTCAATTTAACTAAGCTCCGCTTTTGAAATCGGAAATTACTAAAGCAACTTTTACTAATAAATCAATTTTTTGATCTAAGTGGAAAAGGAGCACATGGCATAACCTTCACAGAGACAAGGCAACTAAAACCCCAGGGACCAAGTGAACCGAGAGAGCATAATGAAGTAAAGTAAGCAGCCAATAAATTAGAGATTTAAATGACTTCACTTTGTCGCTGTTTTGAAGAAGTAGGTGTCTGCTGTTGTATTCGTGTCGCATCAGTATATTATTTAGACCCAAAGACAACAATCATGTTTAAACATAAAACGCGACCTGAAACCATTGAAATATGCCTAACAGAGAGACAGAAACTGACAGATACGAGAAGAAATCATTACTGACAGGAATGCAGAGAAAAGCACAAAAAATTGACAGGAACAATTGATGGGAAGAATTGATGAGAAGCATTGATAGGAAGCATTGATAGGAAGAACTGAAAGGGAGAACTGAAAGGAGGAATTGACAGGAAGAGTTGACAGGAAGAATTGAAATGAAGAATTAACAGGAACAATTGACAGGAACAATTGACAGGAAGAATTGACAGGAAGAATTGACAGGAAGAATTGACAAGAAGAATTGACAAGAAGAATTGACAAGAAGAATTGACAGAAATCATCAACGGGAAGAACTGAAAGGAGGAATGGTCATGAAGAACTGGAGGAATGGTCATGAAGAACTGAAGGAAAGAATTGACAGGAAGAATTGACAGGAAGAATTGACAGGAAGAATTGACAGGAAGAATTGACAGGAAGAATTGACAGGAACAACTGACAGGAACAATTGACAGGAACAATTGACAGGAACAATTGACAGGAACAATTGACAGGAACAATTGACAGGAAGAATTGACAGGAAGAA
>JANTCA010000092.1:0-12971 GCA_024741275.1 Chironex yamaguchii
ATACTCTGAGGAGTGTCAGACGAAAAAAGCTTTTAAGTATGATTTTAGCGCAATGTCGCAAATTTTCAAGGCAATTGTATGATTGTATATCATGATTATCATAGATGTATTTCTGCATGAGGATGTGATAAGACGAACAAGGTAGTGTCTCAAATCTTGTTGTGTGCAAATCAATTGTGTATACTTGTGTTGTAGTACAGCAAAATAAAAAATAAACAATAGATTTCCTGCACATTCAATACCACAAAACTGTAGAGTAAGATAGTTATATAGTGTAGTTCTGAACAATATATTCCACACTATGTTGTAAGAATGTGATAATACTGCTGTAGCATACCAGCAGTAAAGAGATTCAAATCTTAAATTTTATGCTTGAAACAACTTTTTGTTCTCACCACACATTGTGTTAATGACTGAAAACTGAATGAAGTTCAGTTAAATCCGAAATTATTTACCATTTCCAATAATTTTAATGAAAAAGTAACATTTGCAGTAACTGTTGCAGTGCAACTCCCCTAAATAATTCTTCAATTTTACAGTAGTTTTAAAATATTTTTCACCTGGGAGAAAGAGACAAAATTTCTTTACTTTAATTTAACATGGCCGCACATACCACAAATTTTGAAATGGAACTGAATAGGTAAATGAAGCAAGACATGTATTAAGCAGTTTTTGCAGTGAGTCAACATCTAAGAAGTGCTATTAAGAATTGGTGTTTTGTTCACAACTATTAAAAGATTTGTCTGACCTAAACTGCATGAACTAAAAATTAGTTAAGGCTACCACAAAATGAAACCTTAAATGCATTTATTCATCATTGAGGTACATTACTGAAACAAAGAACCAACACTGCAACAGAAGCAAATTATTGCCACCAGAGCTTCGGACCAGGATCAAAATCATAGCTTTGCTTCTACTCATAACAAGAACAACCCTGTATGATTCTATATCAGTGCTACAAAGGCAGTTTGATATTCAAGATGTGTCTTCATGGGTACTTATAGTTATAAGAAATGATAGTAAATTCTTTGGGTTTTTCCCCTGGTTATCTTTTAAAGGTAAATGTAAAGAATATTGTAAATAAAATATCATTAACTTCTAGAGTTTGACATATGAAATAATTAATCATACAAATTAAGATACACCTAGTTAATTTTTTGCTGCTCCTTTTTATGTAATTTGGGAGCCGTAGAAAATCAGTCTTATTCTCTCATTCATAGGTACATAGTGAATAAGGGGCACCATTCTGCTATGGGTCACCCTACATGGAAACAAATAAAACTACCATTACCATATATGTGTACTTTGTGTATAATTTCCATGCTATTTTAAATAATTCTTACACAATGAAGATACAATATTGGTGTATTCCTTGTGTTAACTAATTCCTGCCCATGCAAGCGAGTTATAAGTTACTTTGGACATGTCTTTTGGGTCTGCTGTAGCAAACAGGATAGTTTTGTTTACTGATGTTCCTAATCTTGCAAAAGCAATGAGATTGGACATTTCAAATACTTTGTTGTTGTACACAATCTTAACAATGTAGAAGGAATGAAAACGCATGGGGTCATCTGGATAAACCAAATAATCAGCACCAAATTTCTCAGCAGTTGTAATGTAGTAACCACGTCTCCATAGATCAGAAAAAACAGAAAATCTTATTGACTGTTCAGGTAGGTCTTCAATTGGCCAATCTGTCTCAGTGCAGTTACCTAGATCATACGTATGAGGGATCAATGTCCACGTTGCTCCATCGTAGTATTTTTTATCTTCCTCACTGACATCAGTTCCTTCTACTTGCTTTCTTTGTCTTCCTTTCAGACAAGAGGTACTATCGTTTACTTTATCTTTAAATTTACTACAATCCCCGGACGCTTGCAGTTCTAATAAATCCTGTTCGCTTCCCTCGTTTCCAGTGTCGTGGTCTGTATTGCGATCATCGCCAGTTCCGGTATCAATTCCCTTCTCCCCTTGTCTAATTGTTGATGAGTAACACTCACATTTTTTATTTCTTGTTTCGGCAAAAGCTTTAATTTGTTCAAGATGTAGCTCATCATGATATTTCCTTAACTGTTTGCTTTGATCAAGGGACGGAATGGCAAAATGCGCCTGCGAACCAGTGACACTGAGTTTGTTCAGTTGTTTTAGTATCATAACTTCCTCCTTAAGAAGCAGTAGCGGAAGAGAATGTGCAATATTCTGCCATGGTTTTCGTGGTAGCGACCCTACCAGAGATCCAACCAAGTGCAGCCTTCGTAACTGGAGGACATCCTTGGCCTTCCAAACGTAAGATTGGTCGTTCAGAGTTTCAACTGAGATTGGTGTTATGTCTGAAAGGTTACAAAAATGTACCTGACCTCCTTCGATCATCACTTTACAACAGTTTATGCAGAGCAGGGCAATCTATGTGTACTAGCATGGCTGATAGTTTCAGCGTCACTGAAACTAACGAAACTACTGAGTCGCTGAACCTAATGAAAAACAACTACGCTGACATCCTTTGATGTGTTGAACTTCAGGTTTTCAAAAGCAACATGGCAATACGGAGTCAGTGGACACGACGGTCCGTGCTACAATCCTAAACAAAAGTTGAGAGACACTTGGCATTTTTCAAATGTACGGCGTTTCTATCAACCCATTACCCCCGAAAGAATGTTTTGTTTAGAAAAAAGTGCATATAAAACAAAAAAGGACATTTGCATTGTGGCTACAAGTATCTGGTGGACAGAAAAACAGGGGTTATGGGATAGAGTAAAGGCCCACGGGACAACACGGTTCGGGCTTGATAGCTTGTTTTTCAAAGAATTATAAATGTCAAAGGGCTTTTGTCTAGGATTATAACTCTCTTACGACCGAGCTCAAAACAAGGAAAGCGTTTTGGAAAATTGACTTTAGCACAACTAACTTATTAAATAAGTCATTGTTCTCAACTTTTAAAATCTTACGAGCTAGAAAATTCAATTTCAGTAGTCCAAATTCCGTCCATACTGGACACAATTAAGACAGCAAGAACAATGAAGTTGGGTATCCCTGCAAGGGTTAAAAGAACTACGCATTAGAACGCGTCATTGCTTTTTAATATTTTGTACATGGACAGTGAATATTTTTCTCAGATGGACCTTGAGTCCTTTTGCTTTTTACTCTGTTTTGGATTAGGTAATATGCTTTACAAGAATAATAAAACTGCTACAAAATTGTATCAGCAAATATCTTTAAACAGGAACTCACAATACCAGTACGCAATACTCAGCATATTTTTGGAACATGCTGCGGCGTGGCCAGGGTTATAAAAGTGGATGGGGAGGCATTTCAGAAGAAAATTTTTAGCCCACGTCCTATACTTTCCTTTAAACTGCATCTGCGAATGTCCTGGCTGACATTAGTAACATGAAAATCTTAACAAATTAAGACAGTTTTTCTACAAATAAGAAAGCAGTTTTGAAGAAATAGAAAGAGATAACTTTCATTTTGGAGTAGAAGGCATCTCCTGCTTTGATATCTATCAGCGTGTAAATGAAAGTTTCATAAATGTTTTCTCAGTTAGAGTCCAATTAGGCCATTGCAGGAGCGCACCGCAAGTTACTAGTTTTGTAGACAAAACTGAAACATTTTCTATGAAAGGACACTTTTTTCATGGAAAGTTTTACAACAAAAAAATTTGGTCTGCTTGAGTAAAAATTTTTCCAATCGATTTCTGCAAGGGTTCAGCAAAACACTCGCAATATCATAGTCACAAACATTACAAGAAGATTGGATGCATTTTTGAAAGAAGAGCAAACAAAAAGCTGAAATATTTACAGTAATAGCTTATTTTTATCCAACTTGGAATTATGATGAACAAATTAAAAATGAAAAAAATATTACAGTTTACGTCATCTAAGTTTTATGGCAAATAAATTGACACCCTCAGCAAACTCTATGTCTCGAGAAAGGTCTCTTTCGCTATTAATAAGCAGCAAACTCTCCACTTAATCCTCCATCATAGCACGCATGTAATTTTTTATTAATTTTACCTTGCTGTGGCACCTTTCTCAGCAGGCAATGGCCACAAGTATGGTTGCAGCAATCATGACTTCACAGATCTCTTGCAAAAATCTTTTCTGCAAATCGTTGAGTAGAAGATTCAACAGAGTGTAGTAGAAATTACGGTAAAAAGAAATTTCTAGTGACCCGTCAATAGTACCAATTTCTACACATTATTAAGTTATTCAGTTATTAAGTTGGCAACTATTAAAGTTTGACCATCAGCTAAACGACTTGGCAAGTCTGGTCATCTTTTATTCGGTGTAGTGAAATTATCAGATATTTCAAAGTCGACTGCCATTTCTTTGGCCATGGGTACAAACTCGAAAAGCTTCCATTTTGTACCGAGCGAAGAAATTTGACTGACTAGGGCAATGACTGTGTCAACAGCTGTTACCATATCCATTTTTTCTTTGTAAATATTCTGATGCGTGTCTAGAGCAATCAATTTATTCCTTTAGAATCAACACCTTCGGTGCTTTGATGTCACCAATTCCAATAAAAAGCCTTGTTGATAGATTTCAGGTCTTTTAGTGCGAGTCGAAAGAAGAATCATTAAGTACCACCAGAATGTAAGTAAGATATCTCAAGATGTATATTCTATAGATTCTTAAAATTTATTACAGTTTCCATGCAGGGCTTCCTATACTACGTACTTCAGTTAGAGGAAATTGCCTGTTCTCTATTGGCATTTCACAGCACTCCATAGTATTGTAATATAATTACCCGAGAATTACCAGCCACGTTAATCTATGATCATTAAAGCATTGCCTCATCTAGTACGCAGCCTAATGCTTATGCAGTCCCCATCACACTGTTACGTATGCTGAGTAATGAATGTACAGAATTGCAGAGCTCATACCTATCATTCTCAAGATTATATGTTCATCAGATATACTATCGTTTCACAGAACTTCTCAGAAAGTTTACTTCACCTGGCCCACTCCATTTTCGCATCAATTTTGAAGAAGTCTCGAAGACCAGCTTGGCAGAAAAGGGGCAACTGCCTCCCTATACCCCCTGGCCACACCACTGGGAGCATGTAATAATCTGATCAATATATAAGGATGATCATGGTGTGCCGCAAACGCCAAAACTTATTTGACGTATGTAGACGGTCTGGAAGCAAAGGTATGGTCGTTTTAAGTCCCAGATTCTTTAAAGTTTGATTGTGTAGTCTTGCTATAACAAATCCGTTTCATTGGTTCTTTTTCGTCGCTTTACCTGGATGGAGCTGTTCTGCGTAGGGCCCTCTGGATGTTAAATAACTGATATACATTGAAAAAGAGAACATCTCTCAAGTGTTTTTCTTCTTTCCTCGTCTCATCAATGACTGATCTGATGTTTCTTATCCTTCCAAAAGAAAGTTATGACAGTGTTTCGAGCTGTGGCTCAATGGTGTGATGTGCTGTTGAGATACTGATCTGTGTGGATTTTTTCCTGTAGATTTTCACCGAGATGTTGCAGTGTGACTTTATCAAAATGTAACTGTCGTTGTCGTTTATTTGTAATCCTTTAAAGCCTAACATTCATCATTGGATTATACTATCTAAACACAAGGGTTACTTCTCCATTCTTATCTTTCTTTTTGCAGTATACAGCTCTGTATCTCCTGCAAAAACATGAGAATTATTTCACATTTCTACCACTCTCTTTGTCCTTAACTCTTGTTGAAAGTGTTTATTAACGTAGTTGATGAAATGTTAGCATAGTTATTAGTACCTTGCCTAGATGTCCTAAACAACTGAGTTGTAAAACATGTGTTAACATGGTGATAAATGTGATTTCCATATCCCTTCCTGTAAATAAAAGGTATCATGCTATTTTTCATTTTATTTATTCATTACTATTTCATAGCATATTGTATGAGTTATAAACGTTGTTAGTGAAATAGATGACTCTTTAATCATTAATCAAATCACCAAAGCAGCGCTAACCAATTTTTCTATGTGCACCATTCAACTCAATGTTCATTCAGATTATGTCATGTGATTCCATGCGTGCACGTGTAGTGGTTTTCGTTTTGAAGTTGAAAAAACACTTGCAACACCTGTTGTCAAAAAGACTACTTAACAACAGCGCAGATTAGCTCACGGTAAGTGCGTTAAGACATCGTATCTTCAGCTTATTGTCAAGATCATTATTGCTTCCTTGTAATTCAGGCACTCTGAAGGCGTTTTTGTCCTAATTTTGAGCTAAACTTTTAACTCAAGTGCAATAACTAAGTTCATTGCTGGAATCTGGCTTTTCTTAAATAGAAAATCCAAATAGTGTGTCTTTAAAATGAGTATTTGAATGTACCATTCTAAGCGAACTACAGTAAGATTCCTTCAGTACATGTTTATGGTCAAACTAATAATTTTCGTTATTGATATATATCCACGTTTTTGGCTATTCACCTGCAATGCTCTCTCGAGACATCAATTGTGGAAAAACCCTTCAACCTTTCGAACAATTACTTTTTCGACAAATGTGTACATACCAAGAATCGTCAAATAAATTTCCCCTCCAATTAGCTCCACTCTTTGGGTAAGTGTTCGTAACAAGTCATCTCTCTAACATGACATTTTTCACATATGAACAAACCCAATGATTGCTTAATCAAGGTATCAAATACTATAGGAAAAATCCATAATTTTATTAAACCTGTGACAAATCACATAATGAACGGAAAAATTAACAAAAACGAGGTATTTGAGCAATATTTGTATTGTCTATGTATAACATCTATTAGAAGAAAACTCTGTTTGTCAGACTTGGCATGCATTAATTTTCTGTGTAAGCAATATACTTTGCAGGACCAACTAAAAACAATATCTCGTATTCTCCTCCCGGTAACACTAGCAGTCACACATTTCGTATTTTCAGCTTTTGGAAAACATTTTGTGAGGTAAGAAAGTTCAATGAGCAGCACTCATTTGAACCCTCCTCGAATGAGTCCCCGTCAAAAAACCTCAAACGTTAACTAGTCCCATGAGGGGGATAACTCAAGTATTTACGATAGCTTTCTTTAAATGAACAGGAGTAATTTTTTAACTAAATCTTTTGATCTTCAGACTCGCCAATCTTAAACATTCGTCTACCATTAAGCAGCTTTAATCCCTTCGTAGAAAAATCGTGACCTAATAATTTAAATTTTTATAGATCATTATATATCAATTTTCAAAGTTTGTATTAATTTCAGGAGTTCGTCTGTTAGTAGCTTTGTTTCCATACGGCAATGTTGAAAACATTAAGGTAAGTAAACATGCTCCCCCTCTCAGTATAGGATAAAAAGTAACTGAGATGCTTTTAAAGTGCTCCGAGTGGGTATAATGTATAATGACAATTCCATAGTTCTCACCTCCTTTGTAGTAGTTATAGACAAAGAATACATTTATTGTTTGACTGGGGCTTAATGCTTTGCCTACAGGCCCTTTAACAAGCTTAAACTGCATAAGTCTCTCATATCTAACGTGAGAACAGCATAATAAAATACATTGTTCTTAATAAATATACTCAGTATTAGACAGTTAAGCCTTATAAATACACGTTAACAATTTTTATTCATTTTTATCGCCAGATAGCAAGACTAAGAAGCCTCGAAAATACTCGGACTAGTGCAGGGGAAACTAAACCAAAGTACTTCACAGCCAATAGTGTCTCAGAGGAAAAGGATTTAACTGTAAAGACTTCTAAAAAAAGTAACAGTTTACTGGATTTGGCTATTATCATTTTAAAAATTTAACAGTCAGTATAGAGCATTGTGTGAGAAGTTCTCGTTTCGTTGAACTTTTCAATATTAATTTTTCACTCACCCGGGACCAACGTCAATTTCGTTATGCGAAGCCACTTGTACCTTATTCTTATCAAGACTCTATCTGACCTATTTTCCCTTGAAATGCGTTCATATATAATCAGTGTAATACAGGCTTACGTGTATCACATCATTCCTTGCGACGGAATGTTACTGATGCTGCATTCCTCACCAATTCTAGAAATAACTAACTTGTAGGCTTCACTGATTCACACTTTCCTTTATTTGCCCCACGCCACGTGGAGCTCTATAGTAGCCCCCATGTAGTATAGGAAAATCGCAGAAAAAAATTTTCGTGGTCCATATTCCCTATTGGGCAATTTGTTAACAATAAAATTGTTAGATTAAGAAATATGCTTGTTTCTGTAATTACCCTCATCGCCTTTTCTCTATACCTGTGATTTATCAAAAATAGCTTTGATTTCGACCATAAGGGAAATCCATCACAAGATGTAACTATCATATGTAACCTTCAAACTTAACCATCACAGCTCGTGTGGGTCAAAGATGATGAAAACATTCAGCAGTGTAGTGATTCTAAATTGTTATTGGTCATGGTAGTAATCCAAACACGCAAAATATATATGAAGGTTTCCTCGCATTTTTCGTCATCAAATGGAATGCTGTCAACGTAGTTAGACAGCCTGATGGCATAAGGGATAGTTCAAACTGTTATTAAACAAACAAAACAGTAGATTGTCTTCAAGGAATAAATATGTTCATCTCAAAAGCGGCACTACATGACACAATAACTTCATAAAAACTCAATGCAGAGCAAACATCCCTTGTGCAGGGTCTAATTCATAAACATATTCAAGCTGACTACGACAGAAACATTCATATACGCCTCAACTTCATCTTTCCCTTTAAAAGCTTTCCTAAATAAGGATGATTTTGATAGTTGTCTTTCATCACCAATAGCCAAAAGGACAAAAAAGGGGAAAAATTGTATATTGAATACTCATCTTGCCCCACGCAAGGTCTAATCAACAAAAACGTTCAGACTGACTATGGCAGCATTAGCCATATATGCCTTACTCCTCATTCCTTAAAAGTTTTCCAGAATTAGGGTGATTTTGACGGTTGCTTTGTATCACCAAGAGCCAAAATGACATAACAATGTGAAAAAAACTATATATTGTGCACTCAGTTGCCCTACGCAAGGTCAAATTCATAAAAGTGTCCAGCCTGACTATGACAGAAACAGTCACATATGACTAACTCTTTATCTTTCGAAAATTAGGATGATTTTGATGATTGTTTGTGCCCAGCCACCCCTTCAGAGGGTGAAACTTGTATATGTGCTGAAAGTTGGACCAGTTCCAAATATGTTTGCTTACTGTACTGTCTTTTTATTGCAAAGTGGTGTGGGTTAATACAATCTCTGGTATAGGGTGTAAGAGCCGAGAATACGAAAGAAATATCTGTGAAAGACAACCAAAGCGTCAAGGAAAAAGCGTATTAGTGTGAAGCAAGAAATTTATCAAACATTACACTTTCATTCAAATGTTCGTTTAGAAAACAACACGGTTTAAATTTGACACCTATCTACTTATTCATATAACATTTATTGTAGAGATACAGTTACTTCCTAGATTGTCATGCAGTTGAAGAGTTACTGATTTACAATTCTTAAAAATAATTAAAAGTTACCCAATAGTTCAAGCACTGAACAATGAAAAATTTAAGAAGTCATGTACGATCGTTAGTGAGAGAAACTGCAAGTTCAGTATTAATCGATCAGAGACCAAAGTTACCTGTTGAGATTCCATTTACCGAATGCAATCGGCACTCAAATAACTTACGAGGCACTGAAATCGTTAAACTCCTTTCAAAGAAATGACATGACATGCAATCTTGTCCTTCCAATAAAGTTATGTTATTTCAGCTTCATCACGTCGTTCACGTATCTCGGTAGGTATGATTTCATTCTCGTCCACACCACAGCAATTTTCAAGACACAATCTGCTTAATTCCTTTCTAAAGTTTTTGTAGTAGAAGACGTAAATAATTGGATTGAATACTGTCGACGATTTTGCCAGTAGAGCAGCACTTAATTCCAAAAATATTGGCAACACGTAGTTTGGCGCAAATGTTGTCCACATTGAAATGACAGAATAAGGAACCCATGCGATCAAAAATGAAAATATCATGGCGAAAACAATTGACGTGTATGTTTTCTCCGCGCGTGGATCAATGCGTAAACCTGATGCTTCCCTATGTGTCTGCATTTCCAAATTAGCAAGCCTCCTTAAAGACTTGTGAATTTTGTAATAGCAAAAAATTAGAATAATGATATGTGACACAAAATTAAAAATAAAAAGACAGACAACGTATGCTTTACTTGAAACTGACTCCGATTTCCAGTTAACAGAGCAACGTGTTTTTCCTCTCTCTAGCGCATAATTAGACCAACCAACGATAGGAAATATTGCCCAAATTAAAGCATAAATCCAACCCAACAGGGCAAAGAACACCGCGTTTGTCTTTGATTTATGGATTTTTTCCATCTTCCTTGGGTGACAAACAGTTAGATATCGATCTATTGCGAGAAGTGCTAAATGATTAATAGAAACTAAGCCAAGAAAAGTTACCATAAATCCAATCATTTGACACATAAGAATTCCAAATGACCAGTATCCTAATCCAGTTGTAATGATTTCTATACTGTAACCAAATAAAGCCTGCAGTAAATCACTGATGGCGATGCTCACAAACAATATCTCACGAAATGTTAATGGCCTTTTAATGTATCTGAAAGTTATTAAAACAAGAAGGTTAAAAATAATTGACGCCGATACTATTAAAATAAGAGCGGCTGCGAAAATCCAAGTATTTGTTGAAAACATGGTCCTCCTTGTTCCTTTAAAATCTGCAGGTGTGCCAATTATGATTCCGCCTTTTCAAAGGCCATCAGGAACTTAAAGAATATCTTGTCAAAGTACCGTTGCTTCAACATGTGAGATATTTTTATGAAAAGTGGGGGCCGAGCGTATTTGTTAACAATAATCTAAGCGAAAAACAGTTTACATCATGTCTTTGGTTAGACTGAGGTTAAATGCTTGTTATATACCAGTAAATCTTCCGGAATCGCTAACGAAGGCTGGGTTTATCGTTTTTATGGCACGTCATCGAAAAGTACCTATGTTATGCCATTATGATCTCTCTCAAAGTCATTGATCGTCCTTGTTTTGTTTCTTCCATAATGTCTCCCTGACAAGTGTTTCCAGATAATCTTGCTGTGATCTTCATACTCCATTATCTGTTCGCAGCAAAGCCTACAGATACCTCTTCAGGAGCGTGTGGTTGTTAAGATGCTTTAATAGAAACTCTCTCATCAATATTAATAAGGTTTTACTTGAGTGATGTAAACTAGTCTCATGCAGACCGATCATAGCTTTTTTCAATTCTGACCAATTGATTAAAACAACGCCTTTTGTACTATCATAGTTTCAACATAAGTAGAAACTTCGAATTTACTGAATTCTTTTTTAAACTTGTAATTTGTGGAATCCTTGATTTAGAGTCAACTAAAATAAATAGGTCAATGCTGACAAAGGCAACATGACTCATGTCTGTGACGCAGGCATAAGAAACGGAGCCCTAAGATACGCAGAGGGATCTCTTTCCCGTCCAACAGGACAGTTAAGCTACAGTTTTTGCATTTGTAATTTAGAAATGGCTGTCAAAAATGTTTCCTTAAAAAAATAAGTTTAAGAAATCGAATAAGATCAAGTAATTGCGATCAAATTCTATGCGACATTACAATTCATGACCATAAAAGCAAAAGGGCATGCAAGTGAGATCACTTGCCATCTTATAACTTCATTGGTGAAAAAATGCAAATAAGGAAATGTAAATTACCTTGTCAAACTAAAAAGACTTTCTTTCGTCGTTTCCATCCATAGCTTAAATATATCAGTGTCTTGATAATGGAGCACAACATTGCGCCGCATAGATTAAGCCATTAGTTGTGTATTCCGGACGTAATACTTGAATGTGAATTTCTAGCTCAATTTAAATTTGATATATCCTTAACTGATTGATCTAATAATTTACTGTACATAAATCATTAGCTTAGTGTGTGGACTAATTTATGCTTCAATTCAGTCACAAGTGTTCACGTGGTAGATGGGTGTAAGTGTATTCTAAGCTTTTTACTTCAACTTTCATTGCTTTCTCCATACTAGACACACATACAAGACACTAGACATACATGTAAGATACTAGTGAAACATTTTGGAAAAGGAAGAACCATAGCGAAGCCAAGGGTATCAAACTGTAAAGCAAGACTGCCACGGAAATCTTACTGTTTTGTAGCTCGACAGTCAATAGTAAATCATAACAATTATAGATACATCACAAGATCAATGTTTAACTAAACTTTTCTCCGTTTCCAAATAATTTGAATTGATTATGGGCCCTATTCTACAGCACCAAACCCATTCAGATGAATTTAATCAGGACGTTGCTTTTTTTAAGCACCAAGAGCAATCGTTAGGCCTAGAGGTCTCTCGACCTTTCCAAACGAAGGGTTTAACTCAAGATAATATCGTAGCTTAGGTTTAAGAATACTCCATCTATTGATCGCAGGGCACGCTTTCCTATTAAACAATTGCAATCCAGCATAAGAATTTTGTTGTCCATGAACAGGGTCGTCACCAGAGCTTCCAATGCATGCACTTTCCTAGAACAAGTAATCTTGGGAGACGTAATGTCCAGAGAAAAGATCATCTTAAGAATATTGTAATAGTTTTGCAAAATGTTAGTAAATGGCAAGGACAAACAGCATATCATACAACAACGTTAAGAAAAGTCACTTTGTGAGTAAATCCGATTAGATACGGAGGTTTGAGTGTTGGCCTTTGAATCTGAGGGTTACCAGTTAAAGCCCGGCCGGCTCCCACTTAGTGCAGCTATTGTGGTAATGCTCCACTCTTGACAAATATATATGAAAAGCACTGTGTCTGTTGAGATACTATACATATATATATGTATATATATAAAGTCCGTGTTTTGATAATTCCTCAAAAACAGTGCTCAATACATAAATATGCAGAGCGTAGTACAATTCAATAGATGGAAAAACACATCAAAACTCCGGTTTTGCTTCTGCAAGCTTGTTTCGTGAATATTCTCTCCTCAGGAATTA
>JANTCA010000093.1:0-12970 GCA_024741275.1 Chironex yamaguchii
ACAATAGCTGCACTAAGTGGGAGCCGACCGGGCTCGAACTTGCAATCCTCAGACTTAAAAGCCAACACTCAAACCTTTCCGAAATAAAGGTTTATTGATCTTTGGTATCACCAACCGAAACTCAGCGATGAAAATTGAATTGATGAAATTCTCCCGTACCCCAGTATGTTAATAATCTTATTATATTACGTGGTAGTTCTGTCCATTAGAATGTCGATTTTTTTATTTTTTTATCATCGGAAATATTAATAGTGTTATGGTGTTGTATTTCAAAAGGTCGAACAATCTTTTTGTGGTACAAAACTTGAAGATCGCCTTGAAAATTTGCGACATTGCGCTGTAAACATACTCAAAATCTTTTCCCGTCTGACACTCTTCAGACTATAAAACGTCAGAAAGGAAAGTATATGTAAATCGCCTTGAAAATTTGCGTCATTGCGCTAAAAACATACTTATAAGCATTTTATTTTCCTCTGACACTCTTAATAGTATGAAACCTCAGAAAGGAAAATATATGTAAAATGTTTATTTCAGCTAGAAAACTTTTAAAGTATACGATAAGCAGCTTGTACACAAACGGAAAATGTCCTATTTGCTTATAGAAGTACAATCACAATTATAATAACCATTTTGTCTAGAAAGTAACCAATCATTTTATATAATACCAAACAAAGCAAGAAAAGGTTAAGCAGAGCTTGAGATGCATGACCTAACTTAGAGAAGAAATTGAGCATATCAAGGCATATTTAGAAAACGTCGAGTCGTTAAATATAAGAGAGTAGGCCAAGGAAATTACAAAAGAAGTATAATCCAAAATAGAGCATATTTATGTCTCGCTGCTATTTCCTTTTGCAAATCAGTTGAAATCAGTTGTTTGGATATAAAGATTGACATCCTATTTGTCATATCTTTATTTTTCATACATCAATTATCAATTGATTTGTTTGGAGTCTTACGCTTCAATTGAAATGCTTCAAAATGTATCGCGATCATTTTCTTACTAATCGCAGGTAACAATATGCTTTGAATGATTTTAGGCATGACATAAATAACGGGTTTCTGCATAAGTAATCATTTCCGGTTTAATCGTAGTTTTATTTTCCTGATCGCGAAGCACAAAATATCTAGCATTTTACGTCTGCCACAAAAACTATTCAAATCATTATCAGAACAAAATGACCAAGGTGAAACATTTACAAAATGTATAGCTGGAGAGGGTGGAGATTGACATTTTTGAACAATATAAAGATGTTAAACGGTCAAAATCGATTGCCCATTAATAATTTAAGAAACGACAACACAAGAAGTAATTACCAGAAAATTCTAACAGTTGGAGTCATTATATGCACAGAAATAATTGAAGGCACATTTCACTGAGCTTAAACGATAACTTTGGAATCCAAAGGAAAGCAGTCAAGAGCTTCAAAAAATTCTATGTAACCTAGCAAAGGCAAAACAGTGCCTCTTCACATTGTGTTCCATCTGTACGGATGTTCCATTTGCCTGCTTTGAACCATATTATTGATATATTTTTTTTGTATATTAAATAAATATATATCAAATAAATTTACTTGAAAATAAATCTTAACCAATAGACTACTAACATAAAAGCTTTGAATGTCTCTCTCACTTCTTTTGTTTAGCATTATTGTGCATGATACAAGTTTGTGAGGAATTGCGATGTTAGGTTTCAGTACTCATTATCCCTTGTTTGAACCTGGGAAGGAAAGTACATCTAACTATTACTACTAATACGTTGCCTTAGCCAGAGACAGAAATAGTTATTGATTCTTCGTATACGCTTTGTTGATGTGTAGTTTTAAAGTTTTGTAGAAGCAATTTAACGAACAATCTTCTGATACACATTCAATAGCAAATTGCCAGCACGATTAAATGATTTTATTGTTGTAACACGATTTAATAAACATTCTTGGATTCCAGGCAGCATTTATGAAAAAAACATTTTCGTGAAAAAAGCTGTAAATAATTTTCTAGGTTTTTTTCTTTCATTTGTTTTATCCACTATGAAATAGCTCTAAACAGACTAAAATGTCATGCGAGTTTGGATCAAAATTTGACCAATAGGAAAGACACGATTGGGTAAAAGGAAACAAAAGGCAGCAATGCAATATGCTAAGAAAAGCAAGGATACAAAAAAAGAGGATAAGTAGAAGAGACTCAGTATATGGCTAAGGACTAGTTAAACACTCTGAGTGAAAAAAAAAATTCCTCTGTCTATAGCGGCTTGCCTTATGCTTTATGCAGTAGCCCTATTCTTTCTTGTAAAGTGAACAGTTTTAAAACACTCTGTCAACAGTACTATACTACCATGTGCTATCCTATACTACCCTATGCTATTTTATGCTATGCTATGCTGTGCTATCTTATATTATACTATACTATGTTATGCTAATTCGTCAATGCTTTTATCCAATACATCAAAGCAAGGATTTTCTCTCAAGCAGGATATTTATTTTCTGTATTATTCTAACCAAGACAACAGTATCATTTTACCAAAGTTGCTACTTCTTTCACAAGTACAAATACCAAATCTTGCTGGATGTTGTTTTACTTCCTGGTGTTCATGGTGTTGAATGACCTTGCAAATTGATAAACGTATGTCTTATACAACGATGATAGCAATTACTTGCGCTAAATAAGTTTTGCCTAAGCCGTTCATCAACCATAAATCAGTTCAACCTGTTGAACAGGATGATAATTTTAGGTGGCTTGGGCGTTTCTTCTCTATTCAAATGGCAATAAATTTTATGTATAAAGTTACTTTTAATGATATATGTGAAAACATTGTGCACCAAAATGATTCTCTTCCTCTTTACCCACGCAGCAGCCTACTATGGCATAAGATACACTTGTCGCCTAGATTCACATGGCACTATTTATGATCTGAATATCACTTGTGTTAACTACTACACTTGTTTCCAAATATTATAACTTTTGGGACGATTGCTAGAGATTCCGGCTTGTGATACTACTGACATTGTCATGATCAGTAAAAACATATTCGGATTAAATGTGATTTTGATGTCTCCTCAAAATTTATAAAAAGAAAATGGGGAAAACCTTATGACTACGACATAACTTTGATACTCATATTATTGATATGAACATAAAAATGTAATGTGTGATTCCTATAAAAGTAACAAATGAGTATTAAAGAAATCCGCAATTGAAAGGAAGTTTAATAACACTGTGACTTCACAAGGTTTCATTATTTACTTAACAAAGAAATAAGTTAAAGATGATCGTAAAATTTGGCATAGATTTCTAGGTTTACAAAACAGAATTATTTATAGCTTAACTTCATGGTACCCGAGTAACACTCTACCAACATTGCAAAAGCTGTAGCTGTGAAGAATACTGAATGCAAACATTGTTATGCTTGGTTTAATTCACAGACTTTCCTTATTTAGTTCCAGTTGATCGCCCTTTTTCATAATGTCTTAATTAATGGCAATAGAACAAAGCTAGAGACTGAAAGCCAGGAGTGTCACGAAAAAAATGTTCTTAATTTTAAGAATGAAGAAAATGAAAAATTATTTTGACTACTGGATCATGACATAAGTTGTGCAATCTCTCTATTTGATTTGATGTAAAGGACAGCCGGAAAATTGCGAAGTTAACAAATGGGTTTAAGACAAGTTTTGCTAACAACCTTCGTCACAAATCAAGGAAATATTTGTGATTAAGTCAAGATTTGACAAAATATTACGAATTTAGTTTTTTCACCTTAGCATGAGTGCAATTAGATGCATTTACAGTGAGAGTAAATCAGTTATTCATCATTATAATTATCATTATGACCATATTCATTGCTTCTTCACTCAAATTGAATACTTGCATAACCTGACAACTTTCATTGATGTAGGAAGTAACAAGGCACCAACTTTTTGCAACCAGACATACTCAGTAACAAAACTACAACACAAAACCCCGTAAAACCCCATCAGATAACACCAATTACAGCATTGTTCTGATGCAATTGCAAGATCTTTGGAGCAAATCTCGCCACCAAACGTATTGACAACAAATCCATAATCCAATCCAACATGACTCTTATTCCCATAGCCCACCCCATAGGCCACATCACCCCAAGATATTTGCTATTATGACCCACAAAGGCAGCCTTAGTCACCAGACATAACAATCTCAACTAGGCCAGTCTTTGAACTGTACCCAGTCTTTGCTAGATAATCAATTCAGCTAGTCTAGACAAAATATTTCTTAGAATTGTTCATTAAAAGAAATTTTTTATCGTTTATGTTTCATTGACATTGCAAAGAATATTTGATATAAAATTATTTGTTTTGCCAATTCCTTACAAATTTGTAACATTATTTGTGCTAACATATCTTAAAACTGTCTTTGCCATTGTCATTCTCTCGTTTGAAATGCCCTTTTTGTGACATATTAGGTAGTTTTGGGCAAGCCACGTCATGGTACCCAACACAATTTCCAACCAAATCTTCTAGCATCAATTCTCGTCATCTTTTAGAGTCTTGAGAAAAATAAAGTCTGTTCTTCTTGGAAATGGGTGTCCTGAACAAGTTGATTCTGTGAGTTTTCTACAAAATACTATCGAATTTTTAGCTAAGAAATGTTTAGGGCTCCAAAAATGTCCTGTTTACCTGAAATGCCTTTGACCAGATAATATTTCAATCCGTATAGAAAACACAGATTAAAAAGGCTGTAGTGAAACGTTTCTCTGTAGTTAATCTAATACCTTTTTAACGTCTAGGAAGATCTTCCCATCCATTCATTAAATTCTTCGCACTATTTGAATGCGTTGATGATTTGACCTCGTTACAGACGTCTGACTCTCAATTTGTTTACATTTTCTTCGCGGACAATGTCTGTACTACACAAAATTTGTTTTTGCAATACCCGTCTATCGTATAGTCAACATTATTACTCTACCGTCACACCCGTGTGGCTCTCTCTTCCTCTGACCTCAATTTCCTGTCTTCCTCAAGTTTGTAATGTCTTCCTCAGGTTTGCAAAATCTTTGTTTTTATTCTTGATGGATTAATGTTTGGCAGTGTGTAGAAAATACCTTATCCGGATGTACTTTTTACCATGCCTTATCCTCCTCTTTATAAATCCTTCTCATTCTTATCATGTCATTGATCTGCAAAAGGGTGACCTATACATTAGTAGTTCAATCAGTGTTACTCATTACTCCTTTTTTATTCTTTGTTCCAGCAAGTTTCCTAATCTCTTATATCCTCTTTCAGCCATGTTTTGCTTGAATGACGTTCGATTGTCTCTTTAGATTTTGCTTTTATCCTATTATTCCCATTATTCCTTATTCCTTATACCCTATTATCCTCTGAAGGAACTGCTGGTTCCATCTTCTATTTATTTTGCCCATAAAGCATCTTTATTTCCTTTTTCTTCTCTTTCAACTTTAAATTAGAGACTGCTTTTCCTCTTCATGGTCTGCTGATGCATAATGTTTTGGCTAAGTTGCGTCATTTGATCTTGGATCCGTTACAGTATTTCTCTAAATTGCTCTGCTCAATGCTCTGCTCTTCTTACGTCGTGTAAATACTTATAAGTTAAATTTGAATGTTATCCAAGTTTCCCATTGGCATTGTTTGCCCTTCTGGGTATTGTATCCACTAACGGTTACTGACTCACTGCATCGGGCTAGAAAGCTTCGTCTGCCATGATGTACAATCAGATGGCTGGCTGAGGCTAAAGAGTTCACCTTAAAACTCCGTTCCGGTCATGAAGCAGACTTAACCCCAACAAACACCTCCATAGTTATTGCATAGAAATGAAGCTCAAATGTCACCTTAGCTAAATGTCTTAATATAAATTACTTGAGGCTCAAAGGTAACCTAATCTCTTAAACGTAATTCTAATCAATGACCTGAAAACACAGATTAAAATAATTTTAAGTTTTTTAAGTCAAAAGATAGGATCGTCATCTTTAGACTTAATTATCAAAGCTGGACAAACAAAGCTTACTCGTTAATTTTTATTGCCTAGTCATTCACCAAGTTCATATTGCAATCACAAAATATTTACAAGAGATTACCTATTAAGATCTTCAAGTCTCGTTGAATAGCAGTCTATTGAATCTGCCAACAAAATGTAAGATTTCACTACGCATCTCACCCACCTGTACAACTTCAAAGGCGATATCTCCAGAGACAAAACAGTACTATGACAACCTTGGGCTATTTCATGTCCACCAAAGCAAACTCTTTATTAACCTTAATGACTGCCAGGATCCGAATCAGCTGATTTATAATTTCAGGCCTGATCTTGCAATCATTGAAAAATCATAAGCTATAGCGGTCCTTAGAGTCATTGTACTGACAAATTTATTGAATACAAACGGATGACATGTCAAAACTTGAAAAAGGTTTAGATTGATCACGTTAAAATTGGTAGCTTTTGCAATATTCACACTTGGTTTGTATAAAAAAATTCATGTTGAATTCATGAAATAATTAATATAGTAATATATTAAATTCATCAATTAGATAACAGTCATCTGATTAATATGTTTTCAGAGATAGCTACCAGGTCATGGTACTACATATTTGATAAGGACTGATCTAATACAAGTAAATAATATTGGTAAATGAACTATGTGCAACATGCATCAACTATCTGTACTTTCACATCCTACATCACGCTGCCACCATTGAAACTTTCAAATTAAGTAATCCACGGATATAGCTCTTGTAAGTCCTTGAAATTTTCATGTGAAAGTCTGAGTGACATAATTTGAGTGAGATATTTACTTTTTTATAACGCTAACCGAGAGCATGAGTTCCAACAACAGTGCAAGAAGTGTGTTTTAGTTTTGAATTTCGTTCAGGAAAGATTTTGTACCAAGATTGACACATGAATCGATTTTCAGTTTTATACTCTAGAGTATACAGAAACATTTTACATAAACAAGTAACCACGTTCAATGACTTGCTTTTGTGAATGCTTGTGAGCCTGTAAGCCTGAGACATGTATGAACTTATGACGAAATTTTTCTAGTCGGTTGTTGTTGTTCAAAATTGTTTGCAGCCAGGAGACTGGACATAAATATTTTTGCTTCATTCTTCCTGAATATCCACTCTTGGCACAAATCGTTTAAAAAAAGACTAGCTTTATCCTTTGAGGTGCTTATGAAAAAAATTTTGAGTCTTAAATTTTTCAAAGTAAGGCTGAGAAACGTCTCCTTCATTGATTGTAATATTTACTCTCATCTTCGTTGTTACGGCTCCACAATCACCATTACCTGTAAACCAAGGTCTACCATACTGGATTTCTATTAGATGTCTAGCCAAACAAAAGTTAAAAAAATAGGTTTGGCATTCCAGTCCTTCTAATTCTATGGTTCATTAATAGTTTTGATCAGATTATATGGATTTTTTAACGGTTTTTTTGCAAGTATATTGTTTTACATTGTTTTGAGTCATTTCATTTTTTTTCGAGTTTAAAGCTAGTAAGATCATACATTAATTCTTTAAGTGCTGCTTTGATTTCTGCAATAAAACTCTATTTCTTAGCCTCCATGATATTCTTTTAATTTAAATAGGAGCACCATAGTTGATTAGAGTATATTGTGTACTGTGAGGAATGGCACGTTGACGTAACTATGGGTTCTAAAACTGGGGTGAACTCTTTAAATATGCATTAATGGATGTAGGGTCATATGACTTTCACTGTCTGCAAATTATCATTGTAAGAATTTTTGCCCCTGAAATTGTAGGAACCTTTTTGAGTATTCAAATGGGTGCAGAAATATTCCATTTACCAACTAGGCCATAGTTTTTGAAAACAATACCAATTCTTCCACCTATCTATCTTCAGCTTTGCTCGGTTCTTAAGGTGCACCCTTGTCGTGTTATTTGATCTCTAGCTTCTGAATCATTCTTGCTTGATCATATTTTGCTTATGCAAAAGATATTTGTATTGAGGTCATGTACAAGATGAACAGAGTCGGCAGGCGTAAAGAGGTCTAATGTTTAGTAAGCAAAGCTTAAACCTTGAGGGGAAAAATTAGATTGAACAAGGAATTTGAGTATACTCACACAGTGTTGTACAAATTTTGTCTTTAAATTCCTCTGCGTGTTCTTTATATCATTCACAATGAGCTTTTATGGTACACAGGCTCAAATTCGGTCTTTATATATTGCGTTTAAACAATAATAATTTCGTTGTCTTGGAGCTGGTGTGGTATTTTTGTTGCAGTGTTTGTAATTCAACCTCAGCATATCAGTTCCAGTTAATCATCATATTCTTCCAATAGCAAAATTATGGAGTGTAAACTGCAGTATGTTTAATTAAATGAGAAAATGATAAGTCAAGAGTTAAGAAAAGTTTGCCAACACATGCTTACAATGTTTGTTACTGTAAATAAATCAGTCATTTAGAACTAAGCTCGTTTTTGCTTTTCTTCTCTCGCGCGCACAAGTTAGTTCACTTTCATGGCGCAAACCTGCTTCATGCTCTGTCATGTCATCAACTCTTTGTCTGACCACTTTTACCTTGAAATATAACCAACATCGCTTTGAAAACAAACGGCCAGAACGGCTGATTATTTGGCTAAACGTCCAACTATTGGTGGATTCATACTAACATCTGCTGGGTCATGAACCTCATGATCCATCAACTGTGTCACTGCCACCTACTGTGCTTTATCGACAATAAGTGCAACATGTTTTTAGCTAGATCTTAAATAGGAGTTTTAAAAACTTGTCTATCCCTAACGAATACAGTAGCGGTTGCATATATAAAGCGAATTAGAAGTAATGTTGCAATATTTTCATTCAAGTTATTCTATATATGTATTACAGCTTTCTACATATAACCATAAAGCTCTCTATATGGTATTAGAAAGAACTTTGTTAGGTTCTAAAGGTGACAAGGTGGCAATGGCACCATTATAATGGTAAGCAATGATAGGGCTCACTTGTCCTTGCCACTGTTATGAGCTACGTTTATATATCTCATAAAAGGTATTATTTGTGAGCAATAGTCACCTTAACATACAAAGACTTCATGGTACCAAAAATGTGTTATCTCGATGGTGATAACAAAACTGGAAGGTATGTTGCAGTATGTGTATACTGTCTTTTACCACAGTGACGCATCCACGTTAATCTCTCATAATTAGGTTTGGAGTTACAGCATGTTTCTGTTGTAATGAGAGAGAAGACGAAAGACTTCTATAAGCAGCCCAAAGGGGGATGTGCGAGGTGTGACATGCTCCCTGAAAATGGCATTTGTCAGCAAATACAGCTCAAACCTGCAATTATAGGAAAAATTTGGGTAATATCTTCTTCGTAATATGCTGCAGAATACACAATTATTCTGTCATTAATAAAATACGCACTAATAGAAATCACAAAAGCAATCGTAACTATTATTTGGAAAGTTCAGCGAAATAAAAACCTGATTTTAATGTTGTTGTTAAAACATGTTTATATTTAGCGACAGTATAGAAATGACTAAAAAGGTATTAGAGTGTTTGTGTGTCTCAAGCAACTCTGTGAACGATGGATGTTCAGTGTATGTCATAATCCGAGAATGGATACTCAAAATATGCCAAATCCGAGAATGGATATATTTAATGTTTGAATGCATGTTTAGCGTGTCCCATAGACCATCGTTATATGTCATAACCGGAGAATAGATGTTCATCATGTCCCATATTCCGAAATAGACGATCATTATATGTCATAGCCGAAAATGGCTGTTGAATATATGCCACAATCCGAGAGTGGATGTTCATCATGTCCCATATTCCGAAATAGACGATCATTATATGTCATAGTCGAAAATGGCTGTTGAATATATGCCACAATCCGAGAGTGAATGTTCATCATGTCCCATATTCCGAAATAGACGATCATTATATGTCATAGCCGAAAATGGCTGTTGAATATATGCAACAATCCGAGAGTGGATGTTCAGCATGTCCTATAATCTGAAATAGATGATCTTTATATTTCATAGCCCGAGAATGGGCGTTCAATATATGTTATTCGTAAATGAATGTTCAGCATGAAGCATAATCCGAGAAACGATTTTCAATATCTATAATAATAGGAGAATGAATATTCAAACTGTCACAATCCGAGAGGGACTTTCAAAATATTTTATTCTGTGAATGAATGTTTAGCATGAATTGTAATCTAAGTTACGATTTTCAGTATATGCCATAATCCGAGATTGAATGTTCAAACTATGTCAAAATCCGAGAGTGGACTTTCAATATTTGTTAGTCCGAGAATGGATGCTCAATATATGTCATAATCCGAGAAGAGATGTCCAGATAGATGACATTTTTTAGTTTTGAAATTTTTACCTGCAACTAGACGGCATGTATATAACGTCCTCATTTAAAGTGTTGTTCAGAAGTCAGAAGGGAGAAACTGAGTGGCAATAACACTACTAATGTCATGAAAGAAACGAACACTTATGAAATTGGAGTATCTTGTTTGAGGTAAAGCTTTCTGACCGTAAGGATCGTACTATGCGCATACAGAATATAAAAAGTCAAAAACGAATATACTATAGAAACATTGGGAGCAGTATGGAATCCATATGAAGGAACGAAGTGAAAGTATGGAGAAAAGGGATTTATTTTAGGCTTGTGGTCCTTTCTTTATCGCTTGATGGCTGTATTATGTGACATTTAGGTCACAAATGACATACAAATATCAAAGTCTCAGGGCAATTCGCAGTCTTTGGTGTCCTGATTGAGATGTATATATAAGTATATACGGTACTAGGGTTATGGTTGTTTATAGATGGTTCTGTCTTTTCATTTGTTCTTAATGTGTTTTTTATTTCTAATGATGTAGTTTTGCTTCAACAAAGATATTTCTCCTTTTAAGCTTTCCTTCAATTTGCCATGTGGTTGCAAACGCGTTCGTATTTTGCCACGTCTTTGGAACACAATCTTCAAAATAGAGTTAGGCTTTTAGAATTTTGCACTGCTGGAAGAAAGATAACAATTAATTGAGCCTTTCAATTTTCTAATATTTGTGAATTTTTTTTCATTTTTTTAACAGCAAAAGGATGTAATATATTTCTCTCACTGACGTGCAAGAACGGATAAAGTCACATTAAATGACACCTGGCTGCTACTTGCTAGTGTATTTGTGTATTTGGTCTACGATTTTGAAATAACATTCATTTTGGCAATGAAGGTCAAAACTTTAACTTTTGAAAAATAAACCCCAGAGCTACTAAAATTGCAAGATTAACACAAATGCCATTATCCTTTTTTATTTTATTAGTAAAAGCTCTTTAGCAAAAGGAATGAGGACTATGTGATATGGCTTGGTTACTCAGTCCACAATACTACCAGACTGAAATCTAAAACTAATCTAAGTGTTATTTTGAGTCATAATGGTATGGATCTGGATCAGCCAAAACTGTCAGAGAACATTTGTATTATATAGAACAATGACATACCTCTCTGAAAGAAATGGCTGTACAGTGCAAATTAGTATAACAAGTATCCATACCTTGAACAGAGCATATGCAAGGATATGGTGCTTTGTTTTATCTGTTCCATTTCACTAAACAGGGACAGAATCCGCCTTGGTTTGAAAGCTGTGTCTCAATCTGCAGTAGTATGGAAGGCAAAGGAGGAACAAAAGGCAAGCACTGCATTTTAGCTCAAAATATTAAGGGTCATTCACAGGCCCTTAGTGCATACATGAGATTCTGCAACGCTTTGTTCCATAATGATATATTAGTTGACAAAGCTGTACCAAATGCCGGGATTTAAGAAGCACATGAGTAAGTGCAAAATAAAGAAATAATCAAAGTATTTTTTGACATTATCAAGCATTTGCTTGTCAAAGAATTGCACTTTGGAGTGACAAGAGAGAGAAGCATGGAAAATTTGGCTAATTAGTTGCTTTTTGTTGCAAGGCATAGTCCTTTGCTACAAAGAGGAATTTAAATCAGAAAAAGTTTTCCATGCCATGTAACCTTCATGTTCCCAGAGTCATGTAATGGCATGAACCAACTACTATCTGAAGGTATCAGGCATTTGAGTCAGAATATATCAAACAAGCAGACTTGTTTGGTGTCTTCTCAGTCACCACACCAGATCTTTCCTATAAGGATCCGATGGTTAGTGTTTGATAAAATGTGAATATGTATGGTATCCAAAAAGAAAGACTCCTGTCCACGATGAACATTACATGGTAAAAACACTCAATACACCAATAAGCTACGCTTTCAGTCATATGTCTCCACCACCTTGATGTCTAGACGATTGAATAGAACACCCGTAAGCTAGGGAACATGCGTGTACGTGTTAAGAATTTAAGAAGTATCAATCAAAATGCAACAGCAAGTGACACAGACACACACCGAGAGACAAGGCACGATGGCAATCTTGAGACCTAAAACCGAACTGACAATGATCTCGGTTCAAAAAAATGTTGGAAATGCAGATAATTTTGTGAATAATCGTGCTCAGTATCTCCAGGTACTTAAACTTATTTTCATTATTTCCATTTTCAATGCAGCCACCACCAGAGCAACCATGGCAAGACAATGTTAATGAGCTCGTTCACTTATTTCCATTTCACATCCCTGTTATCCTATTTGTACTGTACACGGAGTTTGATAACTTTGCCAGTTAGGTACAGGTGACGAATAAAATGTTTGATAACCTGGCAAATGCTGCCTTATTTTCAGCAAATCTTCTTGTCCTCAACCAACAAAGGTATCAGACGTCTCATGACTGCAATTGTCCCAGTAGAATAAGACCGCAAAACTTTCAGTAGGCTACAGTTGATAAAATCTCCTAACGTCAAAGGTCGATTGATGTTATCTGAGAAAGATGTGACTGACTCTCTGAATCCGAAGAAGAATTATTCGAAACGTTATATAAAATGTTTATTTTTTGAAGAATTTATATAATCTTTTAATGAACATAGGAGATTGCGGCTTTTCTAGTTTATTATAT
>JANTCA010000094.1:0-12970 GCA_024741275.1 Chironex yamaguchii
GGTATGAACATTGCCCAGAGGGTGTGGTGGAAAACGATGATGTGAAATTATTATGGGACATCAACATCCAGTGTGACTACATCATTGAAGCTAGGAGACCTGATTTGATATTGGTAGAGAAAAAGACGAAATCGTGCTTCATTATTGATGTTGCTGTTCAGGAGATAATAGAGTGCACGACAAAGAAGTTGAAAAAGTTGAAAAGTACCCAAATCAAAAGAAGGAACTGATAAGGCTCTGGTCCTTAAAAAATGTGCAAGTTGTACCAGACGTTGTCGGTGCTATGGGCTGTGTAAGCAAATGTTTTAATGGATGGATGGAAAAACTAGGGATTGAAATTGGTGTTAGTGTTTTCCAAAAAATAGCCTTGTTGGGAACAGCTAGAAAACTTCGAAAAGTGTTGGAGATGTAAGGTGAAAGAAACCTCTTGGCCCATGGCTTCTAGTTGTGGCTCGCCCAAGAGAAGTTAATCGGCAATAAGAACAGCCTGTTCAAATTGCAAAAATAACAATTATAATAATGATAATAATAATGATAATAATAATAATAATAATAATAATAATAATAATAATACAAATATTTATACAGGATAACCTATCAGAATAATGACTATGCTTTTATCTTAAGGGTCCTGTCATGAAAGTAAAAGTAAAGAAACTATTAGCTATATTATGTGTTTTTGATTAAAAATATGTAAAGCTAGTTTCTTCAGGAAAAAGGTTCCTTTAAAAAACAAAGTAAAAACAATCCTTGATCCAATCTTCCTTGCCTCAAGCGGCAATTCGTTGAATATTCTCCCATTAGCAAAAACAATACGTTTTTGTCGAGCATTCGTTTTCACGAGTGGCAATTTGACAGTATGATTATTATTTCTTGTACATTTTTCATGTTTTGCTTTTCCAAAATAATCTTTAAATGGTTCACATACATTCTTCTGTAGGCAGTCAAAAACAAATTTGCATACGCTTTTTTTCATTCGATCCTCTATGTTCGGTACTCTCAATTCTGCGTTTGGAGGACATTTTGATTTGATAATGTTTATGCTTTGTTTCTCAATACTTCGCAACCGCTTTAATTTGGAGTCTGGCCATCCAAGTCCAACTGATAAACAGTACGTGGAAAGGGGCATAATCATAGCATTGTAGATTACTATGGCTGTTGATATATCAATGGAACTGCGAATACGCCTGAGAAGGTTAACCCTTCCTGCTGCCCTTTTTCAGGTTTTATCAAGATGAGTATCAAGCGTTAGTGAAGGGTCTCATGTTACTCCGTGATATTTATACTGTGTTATACAATTGATGGAGGTCTCACCCACTTTTATGTTAATCTGTCTCTCTTTGAACTTATTTAACCTCTTTGCTGTGCCAAAAAGCATAGCTTCGGTTTTCCCTTTCTTTAGATTTACGATCAGCTCGTTCTTGCAAAACCAGGTGGTTAGGCTGTTAACATCTTGATCAATATGGCTTTCAATGATGTTCATTTCACTGTTTGATGTAAAAATAGCAGTGTCATCTGCATATGTAACGATATTTGTATGCTCCAATGATCTATGTGCATCGATAAAGTGAATTAGAAACAGGCGAGGACCAATGATGAGTCCCTGCAGAACACTTGTGTACACTGGGCATGAATTGGAGAATGTTTCGTTGTACTGAAAAACCTGCTTGCGATTGAATAAATAGTCTGTGAGCCAATTTAGTTCATTTTCTAATACTTTGGAGGCTTGAAGCTTGGAGAAAAGAACAGAATGAATAATACTCTCAAAGGACTTGGACAGGTGAATGAATAATGCAGCTGTAAGCCATTCCTTGTCTGCCTCCATTCTGATATGATCTAGGAAATATATCACTGCTTGCTCTGTCGATCTTTTTGACGATTTCTTTCAAGATGTTTCATAAGCTGTTTGTGAAACAATTTTTCGAGAATCTTTGATAAAGTTGGGGGAATTGATATCGGTCTATAGTTATCTACATGTGAAAGGGGGTGGCAGACATAAAGACTGGCACTACTTTGGCTCCCTTCCAATCTGTAAGTACCATTCCCATTTTAAATTATCAATTGATTACGTGTGTTAGAGGCTTCATTAAAATAGAGGCTGCATCATTCAGTAATCCTGGAGGGAGGTTGACAAGTCCAGTTGCCTTTTTGCGTTTGAGGTTGGTTAGTTCTTTATAAACATCAGCCTCACTAACTTCGTCGAGAATGAATTTCTCTGAAAATGGAGGAACAAGATTGTTTCAACTTGATTTCATCCAAGTAATGTCCCGCAATAGGAAAGATTTAAACTTCAGTAAATTTGCAACATTTGAGAAGTAACTGCTTTGGGTGTTTGCTATGGTTCCGTTGTCAGATGTTTTAGATCCATTTATGTCAAAAACGGAGCAAGCAGTTGGAGCAGTTTTCTTGGTCGGAAAAAGTTCCTTGACACCATTTTCTTTTAGAAGGTCTTTATGGAATCTATTAATACATTTTTTCACGAGACTAGTAACACGACTCCGTTGATTTTTATAGGAAGACCGATCAATTTCCTGGTTTTACCGACGAGCCTTACGTGATAGCTTGTCTCTAATATTCATCTGTTTTTCCACTTCGGGTGTAAGCCATGGACTTAGTTTTCCTTTCACTTTCTTTGCATTCAAATATAATTTAACCACTATGCCGCAAGCCTAGATGGTGATTTTCTAGATTTCAATCACAAAACCTTGGTCTGAGAGACCATAGTGCAGAAAATGTACCTAAGATTTGAGCTTAGAAAACTGAAGAAACCCAACTGTAAGTTGTCTTGAAAAATGATACTCAATAACCGCGCTGCTTACGAAATCTTAGCATTCGTTACTTAATATCAAAGGTATGACTTGTCTACTTTACTGAACCATAAACATGTAGATTACCCTTTGCACTTGGGTCTCTTTACAATAATAAGAAGTCATTGCTTGCATGGAGAAAGGTTATCGAAAATTGTAAGGTCGAATAATTACACTTAATGCTAAGGCAACATGCAGCACGGAATTTTTTATATCTAGACAAAGGGAACGCCCAGTTGGATAAACTCGCTTCTAGTAATATTATGCCTAGTATCACTACACATGAAAGGTATGAGTTGTCTACTTCATTGAACGATAAGGGGGGTACCCTGAAGTAGCACTCATGTATGTTTTGACCACAATATCGAAAACATTCAAGGTGATTTTCCGGTTTTTCATGAATTATAATAGCTGAAACAACACTACCACAACTTGTCCTTTAAGAAGTACAAAATAACTGCTCTGCTTACGAACTCCGTGTTTATCATTGTTAAATATGAAAGGTTTGAGTTTTTTGCTTCATTGGACGATAAATATCTTGCTGATCTTTCATACATGGTTTTATCAACGATAATAAGAATTCATTTGTTGCTTGGAGAAATGATGTCCAAAGTTTTACCATCGAATATGTACAGTCAATTCCACTCCATACACAGCTCGATAATAGTTCAAGGCAAGACAATCGACTGACTACATGGATAATTTATCTTCTGGTGAATTTATTGTATAGAATGGGTGCTTCTCTCTAGTGGACGATCGATTTGTGTGATACGGTAACCACCCGTATTACCTCTACTAAAGAGCTAAACCAACTCTTTTTTGTGTCCATTCAAAGCAAAGAGAACTCTTACAGAAAGCATGTATCTGGAAAGCAACAGCATGAAACTGTAATTTGTAAGTTTATAATTTGTATTTCGTTGATAGAATGTTTTAAGTACATACTAATTTTTCTAAGATGATTTAAGTTCTCATGCGTAAAGAGATCAATAGTAAAGGATGATTAGTTGCTGATAAAATATGTTTAGACATTTTACGCACGGCCAACTGCAGACCGAACGCAGGCCAAACGCAGGTCGAAAGTCGTTCATGATGGGGGTAAGGACCGACTTGTTTGATGAATTCTGTGCGAGAAACAATCAAGAACGCCTTCGATCTCATGACTTCAACAAACTCATTTCTTTGATAGAGAAGAGATACCGAGAATTTTGCCCTCGAGTAATTACAGTCAATGCAAAGGCCACATGCAGGAAAAAATTTGTTTACATCTTGACAAGTGATAGCCTCGTTGGATAAAGCCTTATCTAGTGATATTATGGCCAAAATTTCAAACATCATCTAACAAAATATTTAGTCTTATTGTTCCAAAGGTATGTGGAATAGAGTTATTGCAAATCAAATTTAACATCAAACAGCCTTTCAGTGTCTTCTGAAGCGTTGTAGTAATTACGAGAAACTATTTTGTAATCTCTCAGTCAAGGTCTGCCATTCGCCGACAATTGTCACACATTATAATCGTTCCAAATTTGATTATAATAACATAACCCTTCACAACCAATTTGACAGAAGTTAAGTTTTCATCAAAATAACGAAGTCAAAAGGAAATCCTATTCTCTGCAAGTCCTACTTTTCCTGTTCTAGCATAGACAGATTCTATTTCACTTAGATGTCTGGACGATCTTGCAAAACAAATGACGGCAAAATTTTCCTTTTGATACATTTGGCACATTCTAATTTTTCATTCATATTTTGGGGTAACTGTAGAATAGCAAAAATTTGGCATTGCCCTTCGTTTTATAAGAGAAATAGCTGCTCTCTAGGAGGAATTGATGCTTGCCCTAAACTGGCAGGAACACATTCTTTTACTGATTTAACCCTATCTTTGAAGAGTGCGACATTTAAACGGAGTTTCACATCCCCACTCAAATGCATATCGCATTAAACATTTCTGTGCGGTAAGAACGCAAACTTTACCAAAAGATGACAACATATCTCTTGTGGAGAAAACAAGGCTTAGAATAACAGCAGATAAAGAATCCACTTCAACCTCTCTTTGTTCTTGTTATTTCTTGTTTATGTTTTGTGAGATCGTATCCATTTTTCTCATAAAAGGTGTCATATATTTGCTCTTTCCTCACTGATAATATGTAATCTAAAGAATGTTACCGTGAAGTGTCATTGAAATAAGTTTTAAACGCTATGTGGCAATTATTCAACGCGATTTTCAAGATTTCAACAGCAAAAACTCCTTGTAAGAGACCTTACTGCAGAAAATGTACGTCTGTTTTGACTTTAAAAAACGAGTTAACACAACTGTAAATTGTTTTTAAGAAAATGATCAATAACGGAGCTGCTTGCCAACTATTAGTACTTCGTTATTGAATATGAAAGGAATGACTTGTCTACTTCAATAAACGACAAACATCTAGATTATTACTCATACTTGACTCTATCAATTATAAGAATAAATCATTTCTTGCATGGAGAAAAGACATCGAAAGTTCTATGCTCGAATAAGTACAGTCCTTGCTAAGGTCACATGCAGGACAAAGTTTGTTAATATCTAGACAAGAGACAGACGAGTTAAAGAATTCCTCTTCTAGTGATATTATGGTGTAAAACAGTCTTTTATCCATACAAACGATAACGTTTATCGTATGATCCGTTTATTATCCCTGTTTTACCATAATAAAGTGTAGGACTTACACTCTGCAACAGGAAAAATCTAATAGGATCTTTTCACAAGACAACAATAGTTAAGTAATAAGCGTAACGTTTTGTTTCCCTGGAGAGATCATTAATTGCATTTGTATAATGCACTGAAAATCTTCCAATTAACATTTTTAAGGAGCTGGATTCATCTGTCCTATTTTGCCATATTGAACGGAAATCTTTCACGAAATATCATTTGGCTTAAGATTGAACTGAATACGTCTACATATAACTCATATGTATGAATAGCAAGTGCCTTAATTTAGGATAGACTATATAACTATATGATGTGTACACATATAAATTTACATACTCATCTACATATATTACTAAGTACATTAATCTACTTTCACAAACGTACGTTGGGTTCAAACATCATCTTATAAAACACTCACCTTTATCTTTGGAAACCAACTTGAGAAATAAAATTACTTTTTACAAATTCCAGCCCAACCAATAACAAACTCCTATTACCTACAGAATGCTACATTTCCTTTTTTTAAAGTACACAGACTCTATTTCACTTTGATGTCTGGGCGATCTTACTAAAGACATTATCCCACAACGTTTGCTCTTGATACATTTGGGATATTCCAATTTTTCTTCGGGTTATGGCAGAATAGCATACTTTAATAATTCCTTTAGTTTTTTGAGCGCGAGATAGCTGTTCTCTAGGAGGAATTGATTCTTGGTCTACATTGGTTGGAACACCTAGGGTCCTAATTTGGCCAGATCTTTTACAAGTGCGACTTATATACCAATTTACACATCGGCACTCAAATTCATATAGTACTAAATAGTTTTTGTGGGGTAAGAAAATAGTCTTTAAAAAAAGATGGCAATATATTCCTGGTCAACAAAACAAGACTTAGAATGACAACAGAGAAAGATTTCACTCAACCTCTCTCTTTTTTTACTACCTCCTGTTTACGTTTTTTTTTAATTTTTTGTTTATGTTTGGTGAGATCGTATCCCTTTTTGCATAAAAAGGTAGTCATATATTTACTTTTTCCTCACTGACAAGTTGTAACCTGAAGAGTGTCACCCTGAAATAGCATCCAAATATAATTTAACCACTATGTCGTAAAATTTCAAAGCAATTTTCTGGATTTCAACCACAAATGCTTGTTTAGAAAATATACGTCTGTTTGAGTTTCAAAAATTAAAGTAACCCTATTGTAACTGGCCTAACAAAATACCCAATAACCACGCTGCTTAAGAAATCTTAGCATTTTGTTATTTAATATCAAAGAAATCTTAGTACTTCGTTATTAAATTTGAAAGGCATTACTTGTCTCCTTCATTGAGCGATAAGCATGCAGATTATCCTTTGTACTTGGGTCTGTTAGAGAAAGTAAGAAGTCATTCCTTGCATGGAGAGAGGATATCGAAAATTTTAAGCTGGAATAATTACTTTCAATGCTAAGGCCACATGGAGGAACAAATTATTTATACCTATGCAAGAGACCTACCAGTTGGATAAACCCGCTTCTAGTGATATTACAAATGAAAGGTTTGAGCTGTCAACTTCATTGAACGATAAGGGTGATACATTGAAATAGCACACGTGTATGTTTTGACCACAATATCGAAAACAATCAAGGTGATATTTATGTTTCAAACACCTAAAAGATTGATCCAGTCTCTTTTGAATTGTAAACTCTGATGTAACACTAACGCAACTTGCCCTTTCAAAAGTACAAAATAACTCCTCTGCTTACGAACTCCTTGTTTTTCGTTGTTAAATATGAAGGGTTTGAGTTTTCTGTTTCATTAAACAATAAATATGTTGCTAATCTTTCATACTTGGTTTTATTAACGATAATAAGAATTTATTTGTTGCTTGGAGAAATGTTGTCCAAAGTTTTACCCTGGAATATGTACAGTCAATTCCACTCGACACACAGCTCGAAAATAGTTCAAGGCAAGACAATCGACTGACTACATGGATAATTTTTCTTTTGGTGAAATTATTGTATAGAATGGGTGCTTCTGTCTAGTACACGGTCGATTTATGTGTGATACGGTAACCACCAATATTACCTCTACTAAAGAGCTAAATCAATTCACTTTTTTGTCCATTTAAAGCAAAGAGAAATCTTACCGATAGCATGTATTTAGAAAGGAACAGCATGAAAATGTAATTTGTATTTTGATAATTTGTACTTCGTTGATAGAATGTTTTAAGTACATAATAATTTTTCTAAAGTGATTGAAATTTTCTTACGCAAAGAGATCAATAGCAAAGGATCATAAGTTGTTGATAAAAAATGTTTAGATTATTTACACGCGGCCAATTGCAGACCAAGCGCAGGTCACACGAAAGTCTTTTATGTTGGGGGTAAGGACCGACTTGTTGGATGAATTCTGTGCGAGAAACAATCAAGAACGTTTTTATAGAAATTTGGCATGAGGGGGAAACTAGTGATAATCTCCCCAACTATGTCTTCATTCTTCACAATTTACCTACTAGTATACGTTTTGTTGCTTAGTTGGTGCTTTGTGATATCCAGAATATTAGAGCAATCCAATAAAGGTTTCCTTGTGACAATTCAAATTAAAATAATTATAAAACCCCCAAATATTAGCTTTCTGGAAGACATTCATTTAAACATGAAGATCCTTGGTTCGATTTATTCACAATCAAGGCCAAAATACATTCGGTATCATGAAGTTACCAAGTAAGATCTGGTTGGCTGTTTCTTGGTTTAAAAAGATTCTAAGTGGTTTTCAAGTCTTCTGACTGGCTCCTCTCTGGCTTAGAAATGTGAAAAATGAATGTTGAAATTTATAGTTATTAATCAGCGATTTGTATCTATGTCGACACGCTAATTCATTGCTGTTGTTCAGGGATGATAATTTCGGTTGGCAGATGTTATTGGACCTTTACAAGAGACAACATTGTATTTTTGATGGAACTGTTAGATGGAGGTTGTGATGGGACTATTCGCCATGATATGGAGTGGTTAATGTCATGTTCCAGATATATGTACTATGTTCAGTCCATCTTCTGTGGCGTGCTTGTCGAAATGCAGGGAAATTTCCTGTATCATGTCTTGAAGTCATTTTGTGGAAGTCCGACGTATTTTTCAGGATTGCTGTTATCTGTGCGTGCGACAGAGGCTTGGTATATTACCGATAACTGTAGGCAGAAATCCGTTGAGTGGGAATGTGTATTTTTGTCGGTAGTTGTATGCTTTTTTGGCTGTGATATCATTGGCGTGCTCCGTTGTGTTTAAAACAGATCGATTGTGGTTACCAATGATGTGTTTGGTGTTGTTCATAAAAGAGATTATATCTTACGGCAAAGAAGTTGCGGCCATTATTAATACTGACATTTTTGCTGAATCAGTGTTCTTGAGATTCTCTGAAGAAATTCTCAAACAGTATAAAAAGTGACTATTTCTAGAAGTTCATATACACTTAAAAACATGGATGATTGACCGTAAACTGAGTTCCAGCTTGTGATAAAAAGGACTTTGTAAGTCCTTCGCCAAATTTTTTAACTGTGATGGCATAGAGGTCTGGCTGTTGACTTTTAGTCTGCAAATTGCAAGTTTGAACCCAGTTGGTCACTTATCAGTAACAGACATGTTATACATGTATGTATGTGTATCTTTCTATATATATGTAGACAATATAACTCTTTAGCCAACAGCATTACTCAACATTGTCATGTTGATTTTTGGATCGAAACTCGTGATCCAGAACATGCTTTAAAACTATATTTAGTTGACCTTTTTAAGCATTAAAACCATCAGTGATTGGCAATAATCCAATGTTTAATGTTAAGTATTATTCATGCATTTCAAATGCCCTTAGATAAATCTCTGGCATGATTAAATTTTCGTAGAATGTTTAGAACTGTAAATGATATGCATGAGTGGGATTATCTAATACAGGGCATTGTAGTTCGACCGTTAAATCATTAAACATGACCATTATTACTGGTATTGTAAAAGCAAATTACGATACACGCAGTACCCATTGGTATATAAGGCGACAGTAACATGGAATTTTATGACTTATAGTGGAAAACATCGGTGTAGATTAATTTAAGGTCGGGAGCTAACGGAAGGTGTATATTCGTCAACGTAAAAAAGAGGTAAGATTAACAAAATCTTGTTGGTGAAGAAGAATCTGTCTTTTGTCTATGTGTCTATTAAGGTACTCTTTGTCATGATATTTGTACATTTGCTATATTAAACAGAAGCATTTGTTGCACTGGGTCCTATTAAGATATTCAAAATGCTATTGTCTTCTAATTTCTAAGCAGCATCCTATTCAAATTATTCAGTTACAATTTTCCAAACTAATGTATTGCATCTTTTTAAACTGTATGGGCGCTATAGACAAAAAACCCCAAGTTGATATTGTTACATGAATATACGTATTCATCAAAACGATGGTGACGTGTGCATATGTTAACTTGTACTCAAATTCTCTATTTTCAGCCAAGTAGTAGTGGGTTTAATAAAACTAGATGTGAAAACATTTTTGACGGGTTTGATGACTCGCACCGCTTTTCATACAGATATTAACGAAATCTAAGCCTTTTATTGCATTTTGTGTTTCTTTGCATTATGTTTATAATTGATACTGTCCATAGCAATAGTGACTTAGCAGGTGTAAATTAGCCTAAACTGTCTCGTTACCTTTCTACCAAGCAAACTGAGTGTATGCAACGTATGATATTTTGGGATTCTCGTAGAAAGCAGTCAAATTCTTTACCACGTAGCACACAATTATTCGACACCTGGCATGAGCATTGATTATCACCTGGCGTTTTAATGAAATGGAATGCAAATATCAATAACCTTATTTATAAGCTACATTATCACAGAGAGTGCCTTGCATATGTCATTTTAAGAAGCACAGGAAAGAAAAGAAAGGAAAAAGTATTGTCGATTTATGTTTAGATGAGAACCATAGAGCAAGGAAATACGAGAAGAGCAACTTTGCTAAGAACGGGATATATGTTAATATGTCTAATCAAACGTAGAAAAGTAGTAATTGTGCACATTGTAATATAATCACTAAATCTTGCTCTTTGCACTTTCTTTCAATCTAGAAAGTATAATCTGGATAGACGGAATGTCAGCTGGAATGTTGATATTCTTCATCCTTGTAACATTTGGAGCCTGTCTTTCAGCTGAAGCTAAGAATGGTAAGAGAAATACATATGCAAATTTATGGAAACAGGGTAAAAATATTTTAGTTAATGTGTTATTGCTCTAGTCTAGACAAATAGATCTGAATGCACGAGTGTCTGCTGAGATAATTAGTTTAGATCTGACGCTCACCAGTTCATTCTCAATATGAACACCAATGTGAACAAATATTAACGAGCTTAATCCTCAACGTGGTACATATTTATATCATAAATACACATAAATGAAAGCACGCGTAAACAGTTTAAAGGAACATATATTATTTGTATTTTTGTGGATAGATATTTTGGCACATATAAAGTTGTTACGGTTTATCATAAATTTAAATCAATTTTCCTGACAAATCTAAAACGGCATATGGCTTACAGTATATAAGACGAGCTTAGAAAGTCTTGGTATGCGCACTGTCTGAAAACCCATTTGTACAGTAATGTTTTTTACACCTTACAATGTCATATAACAAAACCAAGGCTACCTATGGATCCTGGAGAAATATATATATCTGACCATTGAGATGAAATTGAACGTGTGTAAGGCATGTGTACTAAGCACACTACCGTACAGCTTTGAGACATGGACAGCCTAAGCGTAGCTAGAACATCATTAAAATTTCCACCAATAGTGCCTATGAAAGGTTACTGGCATCGCATGGCAGGACAGTGTAACAAACATGAGATGCTTCATACTTGATTACTTGTCATCAATAACAACCATGTCCTGTAAGAGAAGACGAATTGGTTGGGTCATGTTCACCGCATGGTTAATGGTCGACGGCCAGAGCATTTATTTCGCTATCAATCAACTGGTATGCAATTTGTAGGTCTACCTAAGCTCAATTACATAGTCATTTGTAAAGACACGATGACATATGCTAACGCTGACCATCTTTATCATGAGCTGTTTGCATAAGACCAATCAACATGGAGGCATGTAGGTACGTCGGGTACTTGGGGATAGGTTGATCACAGAACAGGAGATGAAACGCCAGCAAAGAAAGAAAGGAGGGGAGCTAAACCCAGCGGTGACAACCTGAACTGCATATTATAGAGCCATTCCAACAAAGTGCAAATGAATCTAGTCAGCCATCACCACCAATGCAATTCCAAATCATGTAGCTTGGTTCCTCTGGCCATTGAACTAAAAGCAAATGCAAAGACTTCTCCATTGATAGAATTAAGACAATGTACATAAATCAAACTAAGTTAAGAGAGTAGTGTTGTAAAACGATTTCCTTTCACTTCTTGTAAACTTTAAACTACAGAACCTGAATATTCTTATAATTTAGGTCAATCAAAGTATTCAGGTGAATTATAACTAAATCATTTTCCGAAGAAACCATCTGTCAATGTTACCCGGAAATGACATGGCACATGGCACTGAAAATTGTAAAATGTTAAGGTCACATGCAGTTGGAGTCGTTCTTTTACCTATGAAAATGGGTCAATCCTTACAATGTATTCTTTCAAATGTTTACAGAAAATTATTCAGACGAGTTATTAATGTCGTATGAAAGCGGATCTGGATCAAAAGAGAATAAACTTGAAGCAAGAAGTAAGTAAATCTCAAAGGAATTTTTGTTTAAATCAAAATCAAATGGCACATGAGAGTTACGCAGGTTACAGTGTCAATGAAAATACTCCTGCTACTACCACTTCTTCTACTACTTCCGTTACCACTCCTCCTAATATTGAAACAATTATTACCATTAATAATACTACTACCGCCACTACCACTACCACTACTACTGCTTCTACCACAACCTCTTCCACAACAACTGCTAAAACTTCTACTACTGCTGGTACTGCTACTCCTACTATTACTACTGCTGCTGCTACTACTACTACTACCACTTCCGCTACTACAATTACTACTACTACTACCACTGCAACAACTACAACTACTACTACTACTACTACTACTACTACAACTACCACTACTGCTACTGCTACCACTACTGCTACTGCTACTGCTACTACTACTGCTACTACTACTACTACTACTAATTACTACTACCAATACTACTACTTCTACTACAACTACTACTACAACTTCTACTACTACTACCACTGCAACAACTACAACTACAACTACTACTACTACTACTACTACTACCACTACTGCTACTGCTACCACTACTGCTACTGCTACTGCTACTACTACTGCTACTACTACTACTACTACTACTACTACTACTAATTACTACTACCAATACTACTACTTCTACTACTGCTACTACTACTACTACTACCACTACTACCACTACTACTACTACTACTGCTACTA
>JANTCA010000095.1:0-12969 GCA_024741275.1 Chironex yamaguchii
ACATGACTGGTATGATATGCCATGACACGATATGATAGTAGCGTGCAAGACAATACAGCCTTGGTGGATATGTGGCAGAAGGGTTATCTCCAAAGGCTTTCATCAAGGGCAAGGTTGGAACCCAAAATGTTTCCTCGTCGGGACCCCAGTTAAAATGACAAAACTGTTGTGTTGCATATAAGCAGTACAGACAATTGCCATATAAGCGTTAAGCCTATCATCTTTGAAGAGTAAAACGATTTGCACTGATTTTCATCGATGAAAATAGCTGTCTGTACGGCTGTTTAACTGAAATTTTTAATTGAAATTTTAATTGAAATTTTTCCTTGTTCATTTTTTCATTGCAAAAGCACTCTAAAAGAAGGGAGGCATTTGTGTATATTCCGAAGCTATTCATTGCTTCTAAGACTAACGGTAATAAACACATTACCACGAAAAATAAGCTTAGTATAGTAAGCGATGTCAGAATTGGGCACCATGCCTAAATAGAGATTGCAGCATCAGAAATACAAACCTATTCTTCTATATATGGGAGCAATTACTAAATTAAACGAGTGGTATTTTCATGTACAGGAACATTACTAAACAAACGTTGTGAATTTGTAGTGAAAGATGGAGAAAGTTTTAAGAGGTCAACAATCTAAAGTAACATTGACAAATTTCTACTAAAACTTTGTTTTTGGACTCAAAAGTCCATTGTGGCATTCAAGAAGCTTTAATATTGAATTAAATGCTTAATAATTAAACTGGTATAAAATGCATTACTGTAGTCCATATTCTACAATTTTTGGTATTCCTGCACACATTTTGGTCAAGATTGACTTGCCTTATTGTTTTAGGGCTTACAAAATTCATAAAAACGAATCTCCGCGCGTAATCGAAAGGCAGACGTCGAGTCTTCATGGTTAGGTCGTTTACACGGACCTTAGCATATTGATGAAATTTTTGGCAAATTTTGGACAAGATCTCGTTGGTGAATAAAGGGTATCATAAGTATAACTGTATCATATCAGTTAAGTTGTTCGCGTTTCTTAGCAAATACAGAGGATATAGATTACTTGAAATATAAGAACATCGATCACTTTGTAATTCGACTCAAATACCTGATTTTTCCCCTTGCTCATGCTTAAGTTGATCAGTAAGGGTTGTGACCTGCGTTGAAAACTCAGATTCGCGCTTGGTCCACTGCTGTCTCTCTTGTTCCAAACTCTACAATAGAAGTAAGATTGTTTTTTGCTTTCAAACCATACAACCATCAAACCATATGGTAAATGACAATGTAATCACTATCAAAAGCGAGTATAAGATGGTGAGACTGTCTATTTATTGCCATGAAAACCTGTTATAAATCATTAAAGGAAGCAATTAAATAAGATAGGAAATCGAATCGTGTCCCGTAGAGGCACTAGATTGCAGAGCAGAAGATAAGAAGCACACAATGAAGACAATCTATGTTGAACAATCTATGTTGAATGGAAATAAAAAAGACGTAATGTCATTTACCGACTCTAATTCATCCACTTGGTGTTGCAGTTTAAGTTTTTGTTGATTAACTGTGATCCGCTTTGCCTCTTCTGCCTGTAATTGTTGTAGCTGTTTGCTATTTAAGTCCTACAAACAAAGTGGTAGATGACAATGGTAATTTAGATTTTTGACAACTAACAAAAACAAACTTGTCTTTAGTAGTCTTTAAAAAAGTATACTCCCCTCCCCCTGCCCGCTTCAATTTAATAAAGGCAAGGAGTTAACGAGAGAAATTGATACACAGACAACAGTTGCTAAGATAGTGCTCATCATGCATGAAAACATACAGGTAAAAAAAACCAAGGCAAAATACAATACGACACGAGATAAGACACAAAAAAGAGTAACCCTCTAAAAACTTCACAACAACAAAAACTCTAATCCCCAAGGCTAGTCAAGGTTTTCAAGGATGCAAAGCAACAACTCCGACAACTGTGTTGTAAACATTTACAATGCTTTTTGGAACCCCTCTTCTCATATGGGTAACTTCCATGATTTTCACACTTCAAACAAAACTATGACCTATAGTGCACTTAAACTAAACAGAGTCTTGCTCGTGACATTCTAGATACTTCTAAATGTTATCTTGGCCTACATTTGAACCAAGATGCTATCCCGACAGGGGTTTGGTATTACAAATTTCAAAACCCAACATGGGTAAGAGTTAACTTTATTACTTCAATTTTATTAGTGTTTGGACTTTTGCCTATTATTGCCAGATATTTGAATGTTTCTCAGATACGTACTCAACGGCACAATAACTAAACCTTAGAATAAAAGAAGGTGAAGAGGCATCTATAGATGTAAAGGTTAAATGATACGCCTTTAGACAACCCAAAGTCAAACGATGAGGGAGAGCGCCCTTGAAATCGCTTTCCTTGTATATAGCAGTCACTTCATGCAATACGTTTGTAAACATTAAACTCCCTTACTGCGGCAGCAGCTGTGTGTTCAACCAGAATGGGTACTATTCACGGTCCCGCCTAGGCGGAATTGTGCTAGATAACACATCCGTCAGACAGGACTTGTTTCATGGCAATTAGTCACATCCCTCTGTTAAAGAAAGCATGAAAATTCTGTTTACAAAAATCCCACCCAGGTATTGTAAGACGTGCAATGATAACATATCTCAATAACACAACGTAACTCAAACAATTTTTTTACAAAACAATAGCCTTTTAACCTGGAGTTTCTTTACTTCTTCTAGCAATGCTTCACAATAAATAACTTCTGCGTCCTGACTCTCGTTCTCGAAGTCAAAAAACGGGTATTCTTCTTCGTCGTCAGTATCATTGAGACTATCACGTCTAAAAAGATTTTTCTCGGGGGAAGATATTGGTTTTTCTTCGGAGATAAACTGACCCTCTAAATCACCAGATTCATTAGCTGCTGTTGAATTTAACTGATTCAGTCGACGAGGCTTTAAGGTGCCATTTCGCCAGGGACTTGCTTTGTTTGGCGTTCCAAATTTCAATGGCGACGTCAAAGTCTAGAAAAAGTGAAAGGAAAATTGAAAACGGTTCGGCATACTCAAAAAGCATCTCGCAGTATAAACAGATTTATCTTGGTTTTGTTTAACCCAACAAAATTTACAGATTCTCGTCTCTCTGATCAGGCAAGATAAGATTCAACATGAAGAAACGATGACTTGAGAAGTAACACCGCCAAATATAAAATCCCTTAAAGTATAAAACCCACAACAACAACAACAACAAGAATGAAAGCAGCGTATACGGCAGATAACATGCGTCCTGCCAGAAACCTCTTTAAAGGTGACCGTAATGCACGTCTACATTCAAACGGGCGGAAAAATATAGTAAAAAGCTAGAGAAAACATATTTTCTGAGTCTTGTTTTACTCTGTGCAAAGTCATCCACTTGGAGGTACATGACTTCAGATTATTTCAATCATTTCGCAAAAGAAAAGAGGCACCCTAAAAAATTCTGCTTTCTAAAGCGACAATACTACTTTAACCATACTGTTGCTCTGTCCTGCTCCATGTCACGTTATGATCATAACTAAACGATTGTTAGTACTAAAAAAGCACCTGTTCCGTTTAAACATTGTTCCAAAAACGTTCCCTTGTTTCTTTGTTGGGAACTACCTTACAGAATCCGAAAGACGACAAATCGCTAAAAAATCCCCACCACAAAAAGGTGACAAAACAAACATCCATCATCAACACACCATTTATCTCACGTCATCGCTTTGTATATATATCCCATTTGCACTAACGATTATCGATCAAAAGTTCTATCACTGCCTGGTTTTAAACCCAGGATGTGAAAGGAGGAACACTGGGAGCGGAAAAGGAGGTGAATTTATCGGTCAAACCAAATCCCAAGGACGGTAGCAATTATAACCATCAGGCGATGTCTTCGCCAAACGTTGTTTGTGGGGCAAAGCGACATAAATTGCGCTTTTAGCAGCCATTCCTACCGGAAAATCTTTCAAATTATCAATCAAACCCTGGAATAAGCGAAACACATTCCGAATGCCTTTTTCTTTAACTATCAAACTATTCAACTTCCAAAGTATTCAACTTTGACCCACCTTAATTGTCTGCATGTGAATGTCATTTAATGCTGTTCTCTCCACCGCCGATTTCAAATGAAACGATTCCAAAGCACGCTGAAACAAAATATTTTACCAACTGTTAAAAGGACACTGACCGCCTTTCTTCATTGCAAGTTTTTAATGAAGATAATCAAAACTGACCGAAACTAATATATTTCCTATTAATAATGCAAAGAGCTGAAAACTGCTGTCCTTACCAACATAGTTCAAAGTGGTAACATGTGTCGGAATCGAACTATAATTTACATTTAAAACATTTCATTTCTCGCAAAAAAAAAAACAAGGGCAAGCTTCCACGCAAACGTTATCACCCAAATACCTAACTAACTTTCAACTAAAGAAAGTATGGTTCCTTTACTAAAAAGCCAAATAAGCGTGCATCTCAACTAATGTATAAACTTGCATTTTGATACAAACTAGACCGCAATATCAGCTGGTGGTTCAATACCTATTTTATTACCTCAAGCTCGTTATTTGTTTTCCTGGATGCACTTAACTCTGACTGCAGCTCAAGTTCCTTTTTACGGAATTTTTCCGATTGCTCTACCAATTCCTCGCGCGCTTGTTGCAATTCTTGTCGATTCTGTTGCAATTCTTGTGTTGTAGCGTCAAATTTAGATTGCATCTGCGCACACTCGAGTTTTAACCGATCAACTTCACTATTCGATGCCTCCAGACTCTGCAGAGAACTAGACAAGCTTTTTTCGAGATCTGAAGGGTAATAAAAAAGCGAAAGACTGCGATACTTATACAGAGAAAGGAAGAAATATACTAACTTACATTGTTACAAATCGTTTAAGTATAATGTAATCACATTGCCTGTTATTTTTGAAACACCCATCTACAGTTTTGAACATGCGCAAGTAATCTTTGAGCCTCTTCATAACAATTACAAAACCACTTCGTGACCCACATTATCACATCCAAGAAGAAAAGCAAATTAAGTTTCTCGAAAATAAAACTCGTATCTAAACAAAAGGTTGATGTTACAGTATAATGAAACAAAAGGATGTTGCCGTCTAAAATCAGAGAGTTTGAAATAAGAGCTTACAAGTTCATTAAAAAAAACCATCTAGTAAACGTCGTCATTAACATTAATCTACATTCGAGGATTTGTAATCTGAGGTTTTTAAAAAACATGAATGTTTTAAACGTGAAGTGTGGCTTATTAACTACATACATACGCAAGGGACCCTTACCACTGCTCTGGGCAGAAGTCATGTATTCTTTTAACTGTCGCTCCAGCTGCATGGTATATCTGTGTGTCTTAGCCATATCTTGACAAGAGTCTGATGAAACGACATCGATTGATTTTAACCTCTTGATCTCCGCTAATGGCAAATAAGAATAATAAGTTTCAATTCACAAAACAAAGCACAATGATCCCATTTGTATCAAAGGCATGAAATACATACACACGAAAATGGGGGATAGCCAAAGCTTAGTTGTTTGGTATCAATGGTTGCTACCTCTCCCAAACCACGAGGTCCGCAATTAGAATGTGGTACCGAGTTTTTACATTCCTTTACTCACTAATCAATCTATTTTGCGAATGAAGGTAGGTAGCCTCCAGCTTTCTTCGCCTCTGATTGGGATGCTTGTATCCGTTAAAGCTTATGCAAGACGATTCATGAAACATGACCAAGTTAGTGTCGAGTCTTGCATGCATCCGCCTCCCAAAAAGTACCTTGCATTAGAGAAGAACTCTATACATTACAAATTTATCAAACTTATCAAACCATCAAAATTGCATGTAACCAGTCTTGAGGTCATTTCTAGATGCGGGACTTCAAGGAATTGCTCCCAAAGTTAAAGTAGCTAAAGTCCGAAGCTTGAGGAAGTTTCCAATTTACCTCTTAAATCCAAGTTCTCCATGGCAAATCGAGCAACTTCCGGGTGATGTTCAACTTTGTCTTGCAGACATTTTATTTCATCTTTCAATAATTGCTGCAACAGATCAAACGTATAAAAATGCTACAAATGTCCATAAATTAATACAAAAGATAGTTCGCTACACCCTACGTCATTGTGTCAAATATTGCTATTACACAATACAGTAACGCACAAAAATTCTGTCCTCAAACAATGCTTCACTTTTATCCATTCTTCTCATTCTGACGAGGGTCAGGTTGTCGCGGTTAGCAGCCTTAATTTTCTTCGTACGCGGCTTCAGCACAATTTGATCATTGAAAGCAAAAGTTAAGATGCACCTGACTTGATGATTAAGGATATCAAGTAAGGATACATAGTGCGAAGCATGTTTGATGTTGAATACACACTGAAAGTTAATCTGGGAGAAACTAGCTTCACAAAATTATATTGTTAACAGTTGTTTTAAGCCAAGTATATACACTCTAGAATAAAACTGATGGTCAACATTACAAGATTGTAGCGGGGATTTGTGGGTCACTTATACAGGCAAGATGGTTTGGTGTATTTGAGGACATCGGGGAAGATGAGAGGAAGACAGAGAACAACACAGTCGGATGTCATCGAGAACTGGTTTAAGTTGAAAAGCAGAACTCGGTTGTCAGAAACATTCAGAAAAGAGGGCAGTGGACGGCCACAACCACCAACGCCAACAGGCACGGCACATTATACGCTCTAACGAAAACATTCTTATCTCAAGTAAAACGTTAGTCTATCAAGTCAAGTTACTGAAATCTGGTTCCAGCAGTCCAAGTAAGCCATACCATCGTACGGTCGCAATGTCACTATAACATTTTTACAGACCTCTGTTCGACATGTGCCATCTTGAGGTTTCACACTTACATTCAATCAAGCACAAGAATGAATTCTATAGAGAGGACGTTTCCTGTTTCAGGCCTTAGCCTTACAACAGGTTAATAAGGCATCCTCTAATACAGAGTGGGCAACATCACATTCACGGTGAAATGCTAACGTTCCCACTATTTCCCACTTTCGTGTGTATGCACTATTATGAGTCTCAACTTGCAATGTCCTGTTATTAAATGGGACAAAAAGGCTAATTTTTGGACAGGACAAGATATTAATGGCTAAGTTTTCAATGTTCCTTTCCCATCCTTTCTGACAATTTTCAGATCAAATAGTTTCTCTCTTAATGTAACTCTCTTAATTACCAAACATTCTGCAAACGTTACGTTTTTAACTACATTTGAGACGCATTACAATAGCATGAGCGCCCTTTTCTGCATTAACTCTCTCCTGGACAGACAATATTGCAACCCTCTTTAAATAATGCAGCTCTTAAAATTCGATTCTGCACTTTGACACATTCAAACATAGTTAAGGTAGCAATCAGTGAGCAATGGCGAAAAATCCAATTACCTTTCGAGACGACAATGTTAAAAGCGTATAAAGAAAGTCACATACAATTTCTTTCTCCTGTAAATCCTCACTCTCTTCTGCTATGTCTTTTTTGCGTGATTTTTCCAATTTGGCAATATGATTCTCTCTGAATTTTAATATCATCTTGGTAGACTACAACATAGAATAGTTAAAAAGGGAAGTAAAACAGAAAGGTCTCTGTGATACAACGTTAGTTTACATTATAGCTGTTACAGAATACATGAACAAAAACACTGTAATGCACGCTGTTGCTGAAGACAAGTAATGGCAAAAAGTTGCCATTATAAATACAAAAACAGTCCCGTGACTTTCCATGCGTAGAGATACAACGCCGGCCACTGCGACGTACAATATTTTCTATAAGTCTATCCTAGTGATGAAACAAAATATAATCTTAAGATTCCGCGTGGAGACGTCCTACATTTAAATAATTCTGACTGATAGAAATGACGTAATATATTTCTCGATTACATTGTCTGGGTTGCTTATCTGTGGTTGCTGCTCTAACTGCATGCCTGTGGAAATGTTGCTTCTCATATTTAACACACTGTTCTCCATTTCAACACATACCTGTAAAAATTTTTCCTTCCTACTGCATAATTCTTCCATCTTATGCACTTTCTCTACTAATTCCTAAAACCAAAGGGAGGAATAATGTGCCAAAGCAATGGAATATACACGTAGGCGAAGGCATTAAATAACAGATAAAACGGTATTGACAAAGTGAAATATGCCAATTCAGCATTTAAAAGTACAAATAGTTACGCCACATCAATGCTCAATTAACCGTCAATCATAGCTCATTTATCTGAATATTGTACTAAAAATGTAGAGAGTAGTGTACTAAAGGCCATCTGTACAGAATTACAGAGCCTCATATTCTTGCTTAACATAGGAGCATTGGGAAATCAAAGCAAGCGGGATCAAGTAATAGCAAAGAATAGAGTTCTCCACTTGGACAACTGCCTACAGTGCAGAAAACGAGTACAAGAGGTGATTGGTAATCATTTTATGCAACAAGCTCATCACTTAAAGTGAGCAGTTCCAAGCAATGTGGCCAAGAGGCATGGTAACAGTCTCACGACTGAAAAAGACCCTGGCAATCCTTTTTATGTAAGAAAATAAATGTACGAGTTAACTTAAGAATTTGAAAAAAATCACCAGATTTAAGACACACAAGTAATAATACCTTTTTTTCTTCTTCAGTCTTCTCTCTCTCCGAAATAGCAGAAAGCATCATTTCTTTCCAGTTCTTAGTATTACTTCCACACAAACATGAGTTCCTGGACCGTGAAATTTCGATTCCACTGTCATAATCAGCTGTTGAACTTTCTTCGGAGCTAGAATCTGTAAAATAATATTACATCAAGTTTAGCAATCTGCTCTTATGGTCACTCACAATACTTTATTTTCGATTTGATGTCCTCAACAACATTATGAATGATATATAATTGATAAGTCTTAACGGGGAACTCTCCGTTGACTTAATAAAAGAGCCAGTCTTCCACTGCATTCTTGCAGTTTGAAAATAGACAAAAAGATAGCCAACAAGACTCTTGTGCTAGGAGATTAAGCTTCTCCATGTTTTCTAGAGTATAAGCACACGAACATGTAAATATATATATGGGCAAGGGAACCTTCTAGAAAAGAGTTTTAAATATTTAGAACTGCAGTTCTCTAACAAAGAGGATAAAAACACAGCTGTGCATTTCTTTTGTATTCTTTTACAATTTTCATCAATTCTCAACACGTAAAAATTCAACAAAACTTAACATATGCTTATCAGTAGAATAGTTGTCGATTACAATGAGTAAAATAAAATAACAGTACCTTGCGTCATCGTTTCAACTGGTGCTCCGGCTACAATGCAAAAAAAAGAAGACATCAAACAAAATGAAAAACGAGAATCGGTCAGACAACAAGTTTAGGAAATGAAGCAAAAAGAAAACAACTTACATACTGATGCTCGCCACAATATGAAGCCTTAAGAGAAGACGTTTCTAAAGCCTACAGTTATATAAAAACTGCCGCGGTACAGGAGCATTTTCAAATACTCTATACGGATTTACCCAATAGCAAGCGTGTCCTGCAAATAGGAGAAACAAATTGTCCCCCAACTGGAAAGGGTGAAATGAAGCCATAGACAAGTTAATGAAAATGATTTTAACAAAATATAAGTCTAACTCCTATCCATCAGGTAGGTCCTAACTTGCTGACATGTGCAAAAATTGAAAAAACAAAGGCACCAACCTTTAGGGGAAGTGTATTCGGAATGCCAAGATCTTTATATTTCTTTCGCTATTTTTACACAGTACACAGTCAGTCGAGAGGACTGAAAATATTCATAGAGATTACAGCGTTGTATTGACTAATTGTTCAATACCTTTTTGTCGGGGTACAGATTTGAATATGAGTTATTAACGTAAGGAAATAATTTTGGTTTAACGGGCAATAATAGTTTTGGATCTTAAACTCTCTCCTGGGTTTTCGAAGCTATAGACGCTAACCAAAAACACTGCCACTATATCGTCTACAACTATTACTATTCTCACTGCTACTATCTTTAACGCTACCAGAAAAGGTCTGATACATATTTTGTCAGATGTAACTCTCCTATAAGGCAAATTTTACTACCTAAAACCCGACAAAAATCTTTAAATTTAAAAGTCCATCCTCTAAAGATGCAGTACCGTCTGGAAAGTAGACAATGTACTTTACACCAAGAGATGCCTGGTAGGACAACGACACACCAAGGAGGGCTATCATTCGTAATAAAAGCATATTGCAGCCGTCTTACTTAAGGACTGTTATGTCCCATAAAAATTGACCTAAAACCGGATTTCATTTTCCGAATTACTTAAGACACCTGATACGCCTGAAAAGTAATCGGTCATATCAAATTCCCAATTGATCGTTTTCCTGGTATTATATTTCTTTCCAAAGAGAAAACTTTTCTTTGGCACTGCATGAAAAATAACGAGGGAGCACCCAGAAACGTAAATTCTGTGTTACGTCCCGATAAAAATAAAGTAAACTTTGGTTTCTACCCCTACCCAGTCATTACCAATCCATCCTATAAGCCACAATAAAAAGGAATATAAATAGGACAAATAAAAAATTTGGGAAAAAAGTACAAATGAAATGGCCTTACATGTGTACTTGGACAGAAGTTCTTTTAATTTCCTGATTTCAGATTGCAGCTGAGCAACATTACCGGACACATCTTCATTTACTATAGCCTAAAATAACAAATAGAGATAAGTCGCACATATATCTATTAAATACGGCACTGTGTCATGTTTACTTGGATCCTAGGGGTACTTGGCTCGCTGTCTCACTAACTTGGCTACATTTGACAATGTGAGCTAATCAAATATCACGAATCCTTAATCAAAACAGAAAGATAAGAAATGAGATAAAACACTTAGCAAATAAAAGATAGGCATTAGCCTACCCTAAGATCAAAACCTGGTTTTCGGTAACCTAAGACTGAAATTTGAATGCACTTCACATACACTTCTAAGATTGGATATCTGCATACTTTTATGTCATGATCTGCAAATATATTCTCTTCAGAAATCTTTCGTTAACGTGGCACGTATCTTCAAAACGATAGATCTCTTCAGCGCCTTGTCATGACTGAAAAAATCCATTTTAGGAACAACTTGGTTGTAAAATGGTCCATTCAGAGGGAACTCTTCCACGAGAACAATATTGTAAACTTCTTTCTTCATTTTATTTTACCATTACCATACTATAAGTTACCCAACTTAACTTCCTACGGAAACCACAACAAAATGGAACACAAAGTAAGATGCTGTTTTCCAAACAAAGCTTACTTTATACAATGAAAGGGAAATGTATCCCTCTTGGGATAGTGACAATGATCATAAACCATCGAATTTATGCCACTAAAAATACCGCACATAATCACAAATGGAAAAAAGTAAAGAATGTCGTCGTAAGTCGGATAAACATCCCACATCATAGTGCGAATCTAGATAATGGGTGATTTTAACCATCTGGTGTTGTAGTATGTTTAAGTTTCGACATCCTCCGGCATCCTAGATTAAGGGGACGTGAATGTCTTAATGTACGGTAATCAGTATGTCAAAGCCGAGTTCGTATCCTTGTTTTCTTTACGTTATTTTCGTATACATTTTCATAATTATCGTTTTTTACAAAGTTTAAATTAGCCGACTTAAATTACGTCTGTTACGTCACCATACTTATTAAACGTGGGAATCTGCTACTTGATCCTTAATTCCATATGACAATGTAGGCACTCGGATAAGTGAAAGATTAGTCTCCAATTGCTGATGTTCCTCCAACCAATCACAGTTAATAAGTGGTCGTCACTGTTTTCCACCATTTGGCAATATCACATTCTCAACCCATTCAAAGAGCAACAATGTTCCCCGAAAACGTTTTATTAGTACAGATATGTACAGCCAGTTCAAATAAAACATGCCTCCTACATGCGCTTTGAAAAGTCCTTGAAAAAGACACTATGAGTAATGATAATACCTTATTTCTGATCATTTTTGCTCTTCGTGCAAAGTTAAGAGTAGAAAGTGTTTCACCAAAGCATCTGCAAATGATCGAGAAACAACAAAACAAACAGTACATTATAATTTGAATGAATCTTTCCAATCAATAGTTTCTGCACGTACCATGTTTATTCAGTAACCTTCCAGTACAAATAAATTTTGAGTGGGACGATATTTCAACATACCCATCTAAACTACATTCCCCTTTGCGTGGTTGAGTATTTGAACATGCCTGATTTGACCAACGATGTGAAAAATGAAACATGAAAATCAAACATTTGCAATTTGTTACCATAGCGTCCTTCCAGGATGGACAGATAAGTGTAACATTTCGTGACGGAGTAAACTCACTACTTTTGTGAGCTGATTGTAAGTGTAGAAAACTAAACTTTTTAATTAACACAAAAAGATTTAAGATACACAAATTATATAATAGTGCAGACACGATTAAGAGATTCTATATATAGATGACAATTTGTAGGAGTTAATAAAACATTTGTGTAGTTATTAACACGGTCAATACCTTTGTTTCCTGTGTCAGCATGTTGTTTCGTACTTAGTTATAAGACACGTGGCAAGTTATACAAGCCTTTAGCAAAGAAGACCTCGTCACTCTACATCAAATCACACCATGAGAGCCATTACATAAGTTACCACGGTGTCATTGATTTACGATAATACGGTACCTCACATGAAAATCAAAGTGTAAAAGTATCATGTAAAAGTCTGGCACATGAGTTTTATTTTATGTTATTATCATATATATATATATATGTATATGTAATTGGAATAAGAACCAAGAGTGTTATGTAATAGTATATTCCCAAGTGTTAGCTGGTTGAGTTTAGATTTGTGTATTTAAGCAGGAATGAATTTTGTATTGGACAGTATTCTGATGAAGATACAATCGAAACGTCAACGAATTGGTGCATTTTTTGAGTCTTATATATAATGTTTATGCACTTGAAGGTAGGTTGGCCTTTTGAGT
>JANTCA010000096.1:0-33903 GCA_024741275.1 Chironex yamaguchii
AGTAGTAGTAGTAGTAGTAGTAGTAGTAGTAGTAGTAGTAGTAGTAGTAGTAGTAGTAGTAGTAGTAGTAGTGATAGACAGTATTAATATCCTTATTTAATCGCGTTTAAAAAACTATATAAGAATTACAAATTTCGCTTGGCAGATAAGTTGTAATTGTCTTTCTGAATCGTAGGCATTATACAACAAGATGAACAAGCAACCAACAATGATACAATATAGAGTATAGTCTTGTTCAAAAATTGCCTAATTACCTAGACAACACTTGTACTAATGGTGGTACCACCATTACTTCTAGTCCTCTACCACCGCTGTCGCATTGTACAATATGTCTGTAGTCTACTGTATTCCACCTCACTGTACTATTTCTTTTGAAACTAAAGATATGCGCCTCCTGCCTTCAAGGTTTTAACGATTATATTAAGCAGAAGATTCAAGAAGGGCTTACTTCTAAACGCTCCTAGCCACACAAGTATATCGTTTAAGAAACAAGGGATCCAGAAGCATTTACTGGAATATCTCTACTGAATCTGGAGTATTCATCAAAGCTTGATAGAAGAACGTTTAGATATCAACAATTTTGTCCAATATTACTAGTATTATTAAATGTTATTGTTTCTTTCAAAAGTTTTGAAATGTCTGAAGCATAATCTTTGATGAAATTCTTAACAGAAATTGCTTATATATCTTTAAGATTTGCATAGAAGAGTAATTAATTACTAGAAGAAAGGAAAGACCATAGTAAACCAGAACTGTTACTGTTATTGGTAGGGCACACTTTAATTTATTGATAACAGTAATTAGCACGTAGGCATTGTCATTAAAAGAGGCTGGTCTCAGCTGTTTTTACATCCTTTTTCAAACATTCTGCTATGTCCAAACAATACATCATGTCATATGGCAGTTGATATGATAAAACTACAATAGTAGCAAGGTACACATATGGATTTCTTGTGTGGTTCCCATAAACACTGAGATTTTATTTTAATACGGACAAACAAAACGACAATCGGTGAAGGAAGCTATCTTTTATGGCCTTAGATTTCGCAGTTATCAAAAAGGATGTAAATTGTAGATTTAATTTTTTATTGATTTTGGACAAGATAGACCGCTTTTGTAGTTCGATTCCAAAATCATCACTATTTCGTCAAGTGCATTACCATAGGGAATCGGTTATTTCCGTTGTTGAAAATAGGTATGAATGCCTACTTGAGTGAAGTATCAAACGGTATTGGCAGTTGTCATTTTCCCGGGATTCAGCTGTTATAACTGAAAAGAGAAGAAGTTTAAGCATTAATGCTCAATACTTCGATCGTCTTTTGTTGACGTCAGCACTCTTAGGAAGCTTTAGCAAAGATTTGATCGTTGCTCGCCTCATGTGATTTTCGCGCGTACTTCTTCGAATTTCTGAAATCAATAATTTAGTACGATTATACAAACCCCTGATAATGATTATTTGTTTGACTCGATCCCCTCTTTACAGAATAATGATCTAACTAAATATGTTTTGGAGGGACTATTTGAACCAAAAAGCAGACATTGATCACCTTGACGGTAATGCTTATCCGTCATAAGAAACATGAGCCAAACTGTGCTTACTAATTTTGTCTGATATCCAGCGTTGAAATTAGTACAATTTATTTTGCATAACGTTGTTGAATATCAAAAACCAACGTAAAAGTAATTTGTGTATTGCTAAGGCTTTTTGTGAATTCATTTATGTTACGTTTGTTCATCAATTTCAGAAAGTTGACCATTACCACATATGAATTTGCTAGCAATTGGCCTTATATTGTACATTGTTAACGTCCTAATTCCATCTTTAGACCAGAAATGATTTTAATCTTTTTAAGCTGTACAAGATTATAAAACTAGCGCGCAACTCGTGAGGGTCAGATATCGGAAAAACACGCTTTAAACATGTGGCAGATTTGAACAAGTTGAAAATAGGCAGGTCAAATACACCTTGTTGACTTTAAGATAAGCGTTTAAGATATGCTCTTTGAATGCTAAAATAGTGTTTTAGTGATAAATATGTGCATTAACTATTAAGGCTTGTCTCTCCTATCGGACACTTTAGCTAGGAACATATATTTAAGATTAAGATTTGCCACGGAAAGTATGCCAATTTTATGTAATAGGTGTAGTATAAAAATATATTTGAGAATTTATAGGACTTTATGGTGCGTCATCTGAGAAACTTTCTTTCCGCCAATTAATAGATATGGTCCAGGGTAAAATGTCATCATTTTTCTACTGACGGCCAGCTGCCAATTCATGGTACGTTTTTAGGTTTCATAACAAAGTTGAACACCTTTTTGACTGGGTACAGAGACGGTCGCAGATTTAAGACCCTTTTTACTGAGTTTTTTATACTAGGAACGTGTTTTTAGATTAGATTTTTGAGTTATGCTGCTTTGAACATCCTTCTAAGTACTCCAATTGGCAAAACAGTGGCCACAAAATTTTATTATTACCAATGTAGCATTGGGAATGTCTAATTAATCTAATCATTATAACAAACAGAAAGCTAAAGGATACCTAGAAGCCACAATACAGTTCTATTCGGCAGCGACTAAGATCACGCTCAAGTTTCCTCATTGCAACACCCTGCCCCGATACCGATCCTAAATAGCAACCACTTTCCATTAGTGTCATTCCAGAATTGGACTGGGTTAACTGGAGATGTTGGAATAGGTTGAGGAGTGGAATCGGAAGATCAAAGGCTAACTTTGTAAAACGGGGTTATGCAGATGACCCAAAATGTGATGCCTGTGGCGAGTGTGAGACTGTCAAACACATGAGAAAGTGCATAGATCCGGAATGTACCGAAGAAGACATAATCGAACTGACAGACCGGGGGAGACGGGTGATCGAGGCCTTAAAAGAACGAATCTAACTGCTCAATGGACACGAAGAAGAAGTTCTATTACAAGCACAAAGTTCTAATATAGGAAAAAATACATAAACATTGTCACGGAACGGCTAACATGGAGCCCTGAAGGTGGCAATAAGTAATTACCCTTACCAGAAAGAATGCTATTCATCATTAAATACCATCTTTGAATTATCATGGTATTAAAAATGCAAGTCTGAGATGCTTGTTTGCTTTCTTTCTGTCTGCCTGATTTTCTATTACCTTTCTGCAAGGCGTCAATGACTTCTTTTATTTGATTCATTTGAATGCCCTTCAATACACATTTGAGACATATATGGGCTACGATATGAAAAGTAGTTGCTGTAATCACCCGAGCATGTATGTTGCTTGTATTTAGTTCAAGTTTGCACCCAAGGCAGTACCAAGTCACTCATTGTGCTGAACATAAAGATTTTTGTCAATATTTCTTAATTCTTTTAAATCGAATATACACAAAACATAACAGCCGCCATATACTACCTACCGAACAGAAAGTATTTTCATATTCATGTCTGGTTTTTCAGGTATCGTAGATTACCTTTAGACATCATGTAACTTAATGACGGAACAGCACATTTGTTCAAAGATTTAGAGTAGTTAGAAATTTTCTAAGCCTGAGAGAAATGACAGGAATATGACTCAGTAGAATGCTTACAATGACAAAATCAAGCATCCATAGTCAATTCAAGGCGTATTAATAAGGTTTGAACAGGGATATAGCAAAAAAAAAAGGAGAAGTGACTACCATCTCTATGCTTTTTTGTACAGTATTACCAGCAACTATCTATCGGTTTCAAAATTTGATGTCTTGGCTAAAAGAGATTACAAGAAACTGTATTAGGGAACTGAGAGCTCTTTTCCCTGTTTTGTCCTTCTATCTAAAAGGGTCGATCGTTATTCCTAGTCAAATAAATGAGATCAGCTTGAATGTCTTCTGTTCCTTTGTTTAGACTAGTTAAACAATGCTTTCAATTTATAATTTGCGTAGGAAAGTCGTCTCATCATATGAAAGAACTAAGTTATGACAGTCTCTTATTGGGCATTCAGCATCGAACTATCCACCTGCCAACTGAGATTATAATCTCCTTTAAACCAGCAGACTTGTTTTTCCGAAATAATTGGTGAAAATTAAATTAAACCAAACCGATCAAGCCTGGATTTTTTATCCTATCAACATATTATGTTATCAAGGTACTTGGACAGGCAGCGCAGCTTTATTAAAATCAATACCCCAAATTCTTGAAAGTCACCCGTCTAAAAATGTGTTTGAGTCTTAAGACCGTTTTAATTGAAAAGGTGATTGTGTCTAAACTGACTTAGCAGCAACAGGGGAGCAAATAGCTTTACTGTGAAACCTTCGTGGCAACAGTATGTATTATTAAAACAGAGATTCCACTAAAAGAATAATCAGAGGTAATTTTGTTATTTTAACGTAAGAAAAAAATTGAGCCAATGGATGTGATATGTGGATGGATATAAATCTGTCGAGAGTGCTAGTTTGTTGTCCTCGTTTTCTGGTGCAATTGTCTAAAGGACACACAAGACAAAACCTAACCAGAAGAAGGTGTTATAGAAGATGAAACCTAAGTAACTCATGAAGTAGGGTACAGAAAGTGGAGTTCCTTGTAAACGTCCATAAGGTAGTCTTGTGTAAAGAACAGAAGTAGATAGTAGTGACCACCGGAGCTTGGGAGTTAGGTCTCACAACATCTCATATCATTTTCTGTAAGCAAAAAGACCTTATCACATTGTGAACCACTATATTAAACGTAATCAGCACAAAGAATGCAATGGTGGAAATGTTGGCGCTTACAACAACTTTTGATCCTGAGATTCTCTCTTCTTTTCACCTTTCAATGGTCTCGTTTGACGTAAAGTCACAACCTTCATTGTTCAAAGGTAACTTTTTCACTGCCGCACTCAATATACCTACTTAAAAATTTAAAATTAAAGCAATATAAGAATTTGAGTACAACTGCTTCTTTTTGTCGACTTAACCGGATTTCACGGTTCCTTCCGTTTAAGGTATAAAAACAGGTTTTCGAAATGCTGAATGACGGATTCGAACTCAAACCATTAAACGTCAAATATTTGAGTCTTCAAATGATTATTTTGACGAAAGATATACAACAACAACTCAATAAGCGAGCCGGAATCACATCCACATGTGATGTTTAGGCTTGGTAAGCATTTTTCAAACATTTTCTTTTCTTCTAAACTTCTATGCTAAGTATTGCATATCACAACAATTCATAGAAATGACTGAAGAGAATCGCCCAATACCTTTAAGTACAGCCTGTAAGACGTGAAAGAAAACTTCAATGTTTTGGAGATGACTGCATGGTATCTTTATGCATTCCTTTCATACGGGTAACTACACTTTTGAAAAGCTGGGACAATTGAAAAGTTATCGAGATGACTTAAAGGCATCACCCAAGCTACCCTTCAGTACAATTTACTGCACGTCGGAAGCAAGTGCAAACGTATGGATATGACTACAAAAGTTCCTTCAAAACGTCCTTCCAAGCAGTCCGCTGCACGTTGGAAGCAATTGCGAGCTATGGAGATGACTACAGGAGATTCTGTAAGCCATCCTTCCAAGCAGTCTGCTACACATCAGAAGAAATTGCAAGGTTATGGAGACGACTAAAGGCTATACTCAAAGACGTCACTGCAAGCAGTCTGCTGCACGTCAGAAGCAATTACAAGCTTATGGAGACGACTAAAGGTGATACTCAAAGACGTCACTGCAAGCAGTCTGCTGCACGTCAGAAGAAATTGCAAGCTTATGGAGATGACTGCTGCGAATCCTGCAATGCAGTTCCCTACGTAGGAGATATGGTAAGATCAGTAACAGGAAAGTGATATGTGAATGAGAGTTCTGTCATATTTTGCGAATCTTACTTTGAGCGCACACAATGTACAACTTGTTGACAGAGCCATTTTTTGCGAAAAGTTTAACATTTTATGTTAAATTAGCATAACATTTATCTACAACCGTGAACTGCCCTTTTCCTATTTTTAATGTTTGGGACGTAAACACGCTTTAGAATTATTGTTTGCATATTCTAACGGTCGGGAACCTTCAAGATTAGTGTCACACAACGATAGTTGCAGATGTTTCTGTTAGTAAACCTCATTAGAAAATATTTAATTATACAGGACTTTTGTTTATGTTATCGAAAACTGTCAACAAGGTGGAGTTTGTGAAATTGCTAATAAAAAAGGTTTCACTGATAGTGCAAATTTTGCTGTAAATAATAAAAAATACTTTGCATTGTCTCTTGCTCGACTTCGGTAAACACAAAACAAAGCTGTGAGCCAATGCAGCAGCTGGTAAAGCCCGTTTGAAAGCTGTCCTTCGCCTGTTGTTATGGCGCTCATTAGGTTTCATGTGTGGCACATCTGTTAAACCTGTACGTGTTAGTCTTGTGTTATTTACTTTTCCGGGTGGCAATTGTCGTGGAAACTATACGTGTTGCCAATATAGCATCTTAAAGTGCAATTTCATTAGATTAGGGACAAAAAATGAATCTAAAATTGTGCTCGTGATAAGTATGTGGCCATATGTGAAGCTGTTGTATATGTTTGTCAGAAGGACGGAAGTAAAAACAAAGATATTTCCTTAGCTTTTCGGTTCTTTGTGATAAATGAAGAATGCTTCTTAGACTAATATTTACAAAATATTAACATTTATTTCACCGGGTTTCAATTTGGTTTGGAGCAAAGTAAATCTTGACGAAGTTTGCTTCTTTGAACACTTTGATTTTTATGGATGTCCCAGCGGTTTTCTAAGTGGGAGGACTGATATTTATTTTGTCTTGAAATTTGAAATGGCTAACAGTGAAATGCAAAGACCCATTTTTAGTAAATTACATTCAGGCGCTAACAAACATTTGGCACCCCAAAGTACCCTGTCAACAAAGTAATGTGTTGGATACGTGATACTTTGTCTTGACGTATAAACAAATTTATAACGCAATTGTGTATGATTTGGCATGCCTCTTAGTAGAGGTAAACCTGTGCCACCCTTTCGTAACAAGTGTGAGCGTACTACATAAATGAGATTATTTTCACATCTCCTGTGTTTGTATCAAATACTATTTTGATATATTGTCAGTTTTAATGACTTTGTTTAAGCTTTAGTTCCCGTCTCATGAAAAGTTCATACAGCACACAATCTTTATTGGTTAAAAAGTGGAAATGTGTTATGCCGATTGCGTAGGAATCCAAATAAATTTGGTGTAGATGTTTTACGGGTTTTTTGGCATCGACAACCATGCAAGTCACGAGACAGAAAACAGATTACATGAAACTTTGGTTCTGGTCAAATGACAAAAAATATATCACGCATTACTATTTAGCTGAAAAAGAGACTATTTGAACTCACAAGTGATGAAAAACATTAATTGCTACCATCCGGGTTTTTCTCATAAACAGAAACTTGAGTGAACTTCCCGAGAGATGACATTTTAAAAAGAATCTATCAGCTGAAACCATATTATGCATAAAAGTAATATATTGCCTATTAAAATAAAGTAGTAGGCGGGCATAAGCTCCACCAAAAGTAGTATTTGGTTCTGTTACTCGAGACAGACCTTGAATAGATCTCTGCATATGTTTGTGGCAGTTTTCCTGCTTCACCACGATCTGTTTGACAGAACTATTTACAAGAGTCGGGGTCAAATTGTTTCAGAAAATTACAATTCACTGCGAGATGGATAAAAAGTTCATTTCCGTTATTCAGTTGTCATTCTGTCACGTACAGTAGCAGTTAAGACGAACATAAGGCCATTCAGAAATGGGTTGGTTTGTAAAGATGACAGTGAAAATCCTATTGACCAGAAGAACAAGTAGCAAATAGAGGTAACGTATTGTTCTCGGCAGCCGGAATGTACTTTTTGACAGCTCAGCATTAATTCTCTGATACTTTCAATAACTGAAACAGGAGCTATGACATATCAAAATGATAATCAAAAGCATACTGTTGTCGTTGTGTTGCCAAGTTCCGAAATAATACCTCCAAAGTAACGACATAATTATACAAAGTAATGACATATATAATCGAAACTATTTATTGATAATCAGCAGTCATCTCACCATACAAATGAAATAAAAGATGGAAATGAATGTCTGAAATACATACTGTGAACTCATGGAAGTATATTTTGTAAACAGTTGAAAATCAATGCCTTAAATAGCTGTTTTACAATCGGACAATAATTTGAACATACTTTCGTACATTTTAATCCCGAATATTTTCCGGAAAGTGACACGTTGCTTTATATTTCCTCTCCTGGACTTGTTTATTTGATTTTGTCATCTTAAATTGGTGGATGAGCTTGTTACTAAGTATGTCAATGTCGCACACTCAACTCTGGAGAAGGAAAATAAGGGCCATTGATTATGAACACTGAAACATTTTTGTGGGTCATCTATTCAGGAAATGATTACTTCACAACTCTTGTTTATTTAAAATTATAAGTGGTTGTTACGGCTTGTGTTGCTAAGTGAAAACAGAGAGAAAGATGTTTGTTTGGCTCGTCCATGGTTGCTAAAACGTATTTATGAGAAAAACACGCTTTAATTGGAAGTAGCAGATGCTTGTGGATTTTAAGTCAATGTATTATATTACTATACAGTTTGCTGCTTAGAATGAATGAAATGCGGATCGAAGTAAACTACGTAGTACGGAGATGCATCTCAGAGCTGCAAATGTATCACGATATTAGAGAGCACAGATTGCAATCTTTTGAGAATCTCGGCAGACACCAGATAGTAACAGGATACTGCATTATCTCTAACACGTCGTCGTTAGAGCAAATGCTACTCCACTGAACCTCTTTGCTTTTACATAGTTAGCCTCTTTCCCCTCAGATATTTCTGATATGAAATCTTAAATATGCACTGTGATAAATTACCCTAAATCATAAGGGCAGATATCAGATAAAGTTGGCAAGTCCAACTTCCGTTGTAAGGATATTGACAAATGTTACTTATTCTCAGAGATTTATCATACCTTACGCCCCAGTTTACTAATATCCGATGAGGATAATTCCGTACTGATAGATGAGTTTTCTGTCAGAGATTTGACCGACAACAATCTCTCTGTAATACGTTTTTGCAGTTTGTCTTTTCCTAAAATCCGTACTTTGTAAGTATGAGCGCAAATTCAAAGCCATATCAATGAAGAAGGGCTGTGTATTCGGTTAAAAGGGATTAAATTTTGAGTATAGAAAAGAGACTCGTAGATATGAACGACTAGTCTCATTTCCGCTACTGCATAATGCAGGGCCTGATAGGCTTAATATATTCTCCTTGTCTGTTCGGAAAGCTATGAAAGAGGAGCAAAAGTAATAGATCTTTATCAAGTTGATTTTGCGCAATACACTCTCACCATTGGAACCTACAGTAGCATCCGAATTTCAGTAAACAATGTAGTCAAGAATTACTGCTAATACTCCGGTCTAACGGCTGCTGAAATGGCTGTGTGTTGCGTACAGTGTGTGTTATCTGCCTCTGGGCTTGTCACTCTCGCTTTCAGCTCCACCCCTGGAAAATAGTATGCGGTGAAAAGGAAGCAGAATTCGCATAAGCCTTCCTTGCCAGGTATAACCCCTCCACAGTTAGACCGATGTGGCCCAGATACGGGATCCTCCTTCAGGTAGCAGCTGGAAATTTGGTACCTTACCGCCCCAAGCTAAACTAATCTATAGGAAGGGAACCTAGACGAAGACCCCCCTGATCCTCCTGGTAGGGGGTTGGGCATGGGGGCAATACCCCCATCTCGTGAAAAAACCTATTACAGAAATCAACAAAAGCAATCAACAAACAGATGGAAACCTTGAGGAGACAGGTTACTTCAATGCAAGTAACAGAATGTATGCACAGGGAGAAAGCCCAGAACGGGAGTCCTTATGCAGGAACCGTAAGCTCATGGATTTAAAAACAATAATCAAGATTGGTACTTGGAATGTAGGGACTATGTACCAGGTACCAAAAATTGCGCATGTCATCAAAGAGATGATGAGGTACAACATTTGCATCCTTGGGATAAGTGAATGTAGATGGACAGGAACTGGGAAAACTGTCTCAAGCGACCATACCATTCTCTTCTCTGGAAGAGCTGATGACCAACATAGAGAAGAATTATCATGAACAAGGAAAGTGCCAACTGTTGGATAGAATGGGCACTCATCAACGTAAGACTATTAAAAGCTCGATTCAACTCCACGTATGCAAAGCCCACGATAATCCACTGCTACTGACCCACAAACGGTGCAGATGAAGAAGTGAAAGATGCCTACTACGAAGCCCTACAAACGCTGATTGATAAAACACATCGGCATGATGTGCTGCTGGTAATAGGTGACCAAAATGCCAAAGTTGGTAATGACAACAGTCAATGTGAACGATCCATGGGCAAAGCAGGGTATGGAAGCATGAATGAAAATAGAAAGATATTAGCCACCACGTGCTCCACGAATGGACTTGTTATCGGAGGCACCTTGTTGAAACATAAAGACGTACATAAAGTAACATAGATCATATTATAATTAATGGAAAGCGGAGAAGATCATTCCTTGACACAAGATCATATAGAGGAGCTGATGTAAACAGTGACCACCATCTTGTAATAGCAAAAGTACAACTGAAACTGAAGAAGTCACCTACAAAACCTACCATAAGAAAAATCATACATACCAAACGTCTGCAGAATGATGAAGAAGGAAAGAAGTTCCGTTTGGAACTGAAAAATAGATTTCAAGCATTGGAGGTTCTTGAACAAACTGAAGAGACCCCAATGGAACAAAAGTGGGAAACCATTAAGCAAATCTACCAACAGACTGCTGAAAAGACCATTGGATTTCGTAGAAAGAATGATAAACAATGGTTAAGACAAACACGTAGAAATGCACAGACGAAAGAAGGAAACTTAAAGAAAAAGTCCTCAACACCAAATCAAAAAGGTACAAGGAACGATTACAAAAAGAATATGAACGAAAAGATAAAGAAGTGAAACGGTCAGCAAGAAAAGATAAGAGAGGCTATGTTGAAGAACGTGCTTAAGAAGCTGAGAAAGCAGCTGTAAGAGGAGACTTTATATAACATATAAGAAACACTGTATATAAGATCGCAAAATAACTAAGTAGACAAGCCGGTCAAGTACCACCAGTTAAAGACACAAATGGTTTCCATCTACCTAATTTTACAGCTGCTTGTTAATACATGTCAGTGGAGATTTGTACATGCTTGATTTTCGTCTAATAGTTTGAGATTAGTAGATTTTCGCACATCAAATAACATTAGCTTTTATCTCCTCAAACGCCTTATGCTATCTATTAAACAAAGAGTCCCTGTTATGTTTTTATTCTTACAATCCCTATGCGGATTTGGAGACAACTTTCAAGAAAAGGACAGTCAGATAAAATATGCATAATACTTACAAGCTGATTCTCTTGCTCGAATGTTGCCACTAGTCTTCTTTTATGCAATAGGTGACTAGTTTACCAAAGACAGACTTGAAAATAAAGATGTTAGGAGTACATTACTATTCACTGTTCATGTTTAAACCGATTAAGACGGCGAAAAAAATTCTCCATTGAAATGAAATAACTTTGTTCAATAAGCCTGTTTAGTAATGCAATATGAGCTTTCTAGGTTTTTTAGGATGAGACAGTGAAAGAGGCTTAGACTTCACAAGTAATCAAGATCAGAGTAATGCACTCTTTTTCTCTCGTGTTCTTTTGCTGAAATGTTGTATTCGTTTATAAGTAAGACGTCAGGAAACTTTTAGGAAGCAACATGACTTGTCTAATTTTCTCTCTTGACTTTGGTTAAAACAATGCAATATTTATATTTTAGCCTTTAACACTCATCAAATCCCCAAACGGTGAATTCTTTGTAAATTTCCTGACTTCATGTCACTTTGATCTCGTTGCTGTAATCTTGGTGTGTTAAATATACACAGTCCTGATTATTAAGTCTCCTTTAGACGCCAACCCATTTTGTTACAAAGATAAAGGGTTTTTCATCTGGGAGACTTTTTTAAGTATCGCCTCTCACTGTTCGTGAACATGCTGATGATCAAATCAACAGGTTAAATCCTGTTTTAACATAAAAGATTCGACTTACCTTATTGCCGAAGTAGACTGTTTGATTGGAAAACCTGGTTACTGTAGAACGATTTCAGTGCACAATTTTAACATTTCAAGAAACATCTCTTCTAGAAGGCTTATCTCTATCCAAGGTATATTAAAAGATTGCCAGAGTTTTAAGCATACATCACAAGCACTCACAATCTATTAGCATATTTCTTCCAGGTACAGTTTAACTTCCTAAAATCATGCTTGAGCAATCTTTTTGTGGTACAAAACTTGAAAATCGCCTTGAAAATTTGCGATATTGCGCTAAAATCATACTTAAAAGCTTTTTTCGTCTGACACTCTTCAGAGTATGAAACGTCAGAAAGGAAAGTATATGTATATGGCAACCTATTTATTCGAAACATGTATCAAAACTAGCCAATCCTAGACAAGAAAAGAATCAAAGATAGAGAAAATGAAAAAACAAAACATTTTTGGATGAATCCAAGTGAAAAAACGAACTCTTTCTGCCTATAGAGTACTAGTTTTCTTGTTTTAATGTAGACAGACTCCAATACACTTAGATGACAGGACGATCTATCCGTGCCAATCCAAAAATTCTCGTCCTTATACATTTTGGCGCATTCTTTTCGAGGCATTACAAAGCTTTATTCAAAATAACGATAAGTGTTTAGTTAAAGGCAGCACGTTTACTCGTACAAAACAAAAAGCTGAAGTTTAATTTTGAAAGTTGTTAGTTCAAGGTAATTTTGTATGGTTTAGGTAACGGAATGCATAAAGAGATCGTAAATAGGCTAGCTCACTACGATTGTTCAATAAACCTAAATATTACGTCTTCCTTTTTTCTGGTTACATTTCTTTCTCAGTTTTTCAGTTGCTTCGGTTTTCATTTGTACGGTAATCGAGTTTCTGTGATATATTTGGATCAGTTTATGCACTCGAATGTTCTCATTTCGTACTGTATTTTTAATGGCCTGCAAGATCAGTATCCCACGAAAGCTATAGAGGTTTTTCATTTACTTCCAAGTAAAACTCCTGACCATATGACTGCTAAGCATGCTATCTCAATAAAAAATACGCAAAAGCCCAACTCCCTTATTTTATTTTCATCATATTGAAATAGGTCTTTATATTTTTATATTCCTACAGCAACTTTGACCCCTTTACTTAAAGACCAGTTGCAATCACATCACTTCTTTTTAAGTCAAACAAATTATAACTTTTACGTAGCGCCCTAGACTGTCTCGAGTCCGATCAACATGCCTAATATACAAAGTGCAAACGGGAAAAATGCCAGCCAAAAACAGATTTTGCTACATCATTGGCATATCTGAGGTCCAGGACTGGCATACCTGACATCAGAACAGGATCATAATCATCAATTTAACCTTTTTCTGCAACTCCACTCACGATGTTGTCTGTATATATACTGAAAAAGAGACGAACCTCAATAACATGTTGTCCATCACCTCTCTGGATGACAAACCGTGGTGATATTCCACACGAAAGTCTGACGATCTACATACAGTGTTTTGAATAGTCAAGGGTGAGAACCGGGAAGTCCACTCAGGCCATGGTATTCCTCAAGATCCGATATTGTGTACTGAGGAAAGCCTTGTTGTAATTTACAAAACATATAGATTAAAGGTGATATAGATCTTTCTGTCATTCTCAACTCTTCTCGATTGTTAGAGGTTAAGATGTTTCTCTTGCATCACGATTTTGTACAAACCGAGTCTGTGTGCCACTTAGAATCTCTTTCATTCTGATGGGAGAAGTGTCTCTCGAAACGTAGCTCGTAAAAAGCATACGACTCGTGTCATGATAAAGCTCCTGTCTACTCTTTCATTCATTTCGATATTCGGCAAACCAGGATGATTTTCATGATCTTGTTCGTATGTCTGATGAGTGAGGTTATTCGATTGGTCGCTTCAAGGTGCTTTGAGTAAAATCTGCTGACATCCGAAAAGTTTCTTGACTCAATCTTGAGCAAATAGTTTTGCCAAACTACATTAAAATTGTAGACTGTCTTAAGTTCCATTAAATGGTCTCTGACAAATCTATAATGAATGAATACTTCTATTTTTGGCCAGTTAGATGATGGTTTTCTTGTTACACCAGAATCGAGCCATTCTGATGTTGTCTTGTATAATATTTACTATGTCGTATTTTATTACTGGCGCGCCTTCGTTCTCTTTTATTAGCGTTTTTAACAATTTTCTTATACTACTTATCTTCCTTCTCTAAATGCAAAGATTGTGACAAAATTCTTACTGTCAAGAACCAACTCCAATTTATTTCTCATTAATTCTGTGTTAAGTGATTTTGATGTGGAACTAAAACAACCTAAAGCAGAAGAGTCGATGTAACACTATATATGTCATTTGTCAGAATTGGCAACGTTTTGTTCCTTTTTGTAATTGTAAATGTGGTCGTTGTTTGTTTGATTCAATGTCTACATTTGCTGTTATTACAAATAGTGATTACATGTGTCGGGTACAAGCTTTCCTATTAAAATTACGTAAACATTTCTGCCATTCTTATCTATTAGAGCTCTGTGAATCTCACGTTGGCAATTGATAAGAATGGTGTCCAAATCTCGTTGGCGTTCCCAGATCTTATCACTGTCTTATGATAAGAACCGGGGTAAAGACGTTTGTACAGTTGAAAGTTTTTTCAGTAGAGCTACCATAATTGTAACGACCTGACCGAAAAACTTCCTGAGCTGCCTCTCTGATAACAATAACCTTTGTTTCAACACTATGTCAAAAGCTTCTATCTCACCTGCCCTTTGAAACTTCCCTTTCTACCTTGCCATTCGAGATGGCCATTTTCTAATTTTCTCTTATACCAACTAATTCTTATACCCAGAAGCTACTGTTTCCAGCAAGATCAGTGAGAGAGCTCATGCTTTGTTTTAAAACGAAGGTGCACATTTAATGCGCTGTTGCTTTCTAAACACTTTTTAGTTTAAAAAAAATGATACTTATCGCGTAATTTATCCTGAAAATTGAACATACTTGTGACCATAAAAACTACCTGAAAGCTTTCACTGCATTTGCATAGTTATGCCGCAGCTTTAGAAAATTCCTGAGCTACAGGTGTTGTCTTGAGTAATATTTTTACCTCGTTGCAAAGATAAAGTGACTTGAGCAGTAAGAGGTGCTTTCTATGAGAGAAATACCCGTGTTTTGATGTAAAAGTTATTTTTGGAAATAAAGGGATATGAAAATTGGAAGATTAAGGATATTGTTTATAAATAACACATCTTGTGAATTTAAAAGGAACTTTAAGCCGTGAATCTTGTTAACCACATGTTTTGATTAATGCTAAACTTTGGAACACACAAATGGAAAGTGTCATTCCTGGAACTTAAGACGTGAACACAAATATTTTATTTGGCATAATGAAAATAAGGAGGACAAATTTTCGCAGGAAAAATTAAGATTACGTTGTGGTGTTAAGGATAAAAGAGAAATATTATCGCAAATCTATGTTGTTTTTAAAAAAAAGTGCATGGTGATCATTGTTGGTAACAAAAAGTTTTGGTGCATGAGTATTCACTAAAAATGTTTTGGCAGCAGCGTTACATTTTAAATTGCTACCATGTACTTCCAGAATCATGGTGTTTACAATTTACTAAACATTGTTGCCGTCACTTTAACCATATCTTTCGTAATGTAAATTGGGAGATTCTTCAAAGCTATAACAACTCTCCCCTTCAAGTGAGTTTTTTATTTGAATCACTGCAATTATTACAAGTTTACATTCCACTTTGATTTTAAGTTTAGGGATCATTTAGAAATTTTTACAGTGTGCAAGTCCTGTCAGACGAGAATCTGTATTTGCTCTTTAGTTAAAGATCTGGCCATTTCAGACAATGTTTTTTGTTGTTGAAATGCTCATGCTTTCATAACGCGATTAAAACCAAAATGGACTTTTAAGAGAGAGAGCACGGTCGAATTCAGTTGCGAAAAAACATTTTCTAGCAGTTATGTAATAGTTGACTTGCTTCTAAGACTTTCTGAGCTATATCTTTGTTTTAAGAAATGTTTACGGGATTAAGCCATCAGGAGTGGCTGCTTACTGCCTCGTAAAAAGACAGAAATATGGTCAAAGTTATAAAAAGATATTGTTCTTTCTTCTCCCTCAGTGGGCTTCTGCCTGTATGTCTCACGCATTCCTCTTACCCCTGCCGTTCTTATGACCAGGTTAAGTGTATTCTGGCCTATGATAAGTATGATCTTAACCTTGTCTTTCATCTGCTTTCTTTAGTTCTTATTCAGCATTAGCTTCAACTCGACTTTTATATACAGTATTTTGCTCTGCTTCTATTCTCTACTTCAGGCGTTTTCCTGTCCTTGTTTGAGTTTAGCTTAGCTCATGGGTAGTCTCCTAGGCCACCATTTATGCTGAAGCCTGCGTATTGGATTTGTATTGCTCTCTAGAGTCCCAACAACGTATTGTCTAGGCCAATACCCTTGAAACCACTCTATTATCTTCCTTTTGTTTATCTCTTGGTAATCTCTTTCTCATTATTTTTCCGAAAGTCTATTCACGTGAGAGAAAGAGCGCAATTAAATTTGATTTTGTAGACTCTGAAAGCATTTGCCGGGTGATAAAGACCTGCTTAGCTCTAAGCTGTTTGTTCTTCTATTCCTTGTTGATTTTCAGCAGCTCATCACAAGTCTACGTATACTGTTAGCATTAACTGTGCTGTATGCAGTACAATCAGCACTCCTCTTACTTAATTTATAGAATTTCACGTCCTTATCGCTTAATTTCATCAGATAAGTTGATGAGTAAGACAGAACTGTTTATCTTGGCATGTATCCGCGACAACAGCCGCACAGTAATCCATAATTTTTCCTTAGATCATCCTTACTACCTCACCAGTTGTGTATACATAGTATCATATGAAACTATTCTTGCGAAAAGAGAGCTCACAATCATTTATTGGCTTTTTGGTGAATATTTTCGAAGCGTAAAATTATGAAAAACTTTGTAAAACGTGCAAAAACCCCTTGATCCACCAAAGCAGTATCACACAATTACTGTATATCCATTTTAGGCTTTGATCTAATATCATATGAGGTCAATGAAAACAAAAACATCATTACGATCATTATAACCATGGTCACTGTAATCGCCGCCATGATTATGCTTAAAATTTAACTAATCATCATTATCGTTCCCTTTTTATTGTCAGCATTGTTATTGCTATGACCTTTGAAATGAGCTTTTATAACCATCGTTGATTCTTTATAACTATTATGGCTATGACGCATTATAAAATGCGTAGTATTAAATTTAAAATCTATCTAAAATTGCCGTTGTCCATAATATTAGTATAACCCAATTTAGTTTGTTTTTTAGGAGAACCGCACTTCTGTGTCGTCACATGTTAGTACTATTATTACTTTGAACGCAATTGCAAACAGAACATACTTTACTTAAAATCTTATGATCTTAAAATAGGATTATTACTCCATTTCAACAATAATTGGAAAGTCTACATTTGTTGTTTGTTAGGTACCAGTTTGGATGTAAAAGAGTTATTTCTCCGTTTACTGGTCCAAAAAAATCAGTTGTTTATTGCTACGTCTGTGGCTTGTGTCATATTTTGTGAGACAAGTTATGCACTCGTTTGTAGCTTATTTATTCCAAAGTTTAAGCACCTACAATTTTATGGAGGGCAAGAATTGATATGTGATTGATTAAATGAAATTGTTTCTAAAGAGCAGATGCGAAATGCCATTCGTTTACTTTCTACATTGCTATATTTTAGCTGGGAACTAAGAGCAGTCCACTTAATAGGAACGGTGGCTTTTTACCTTATCTACTGTTGTGAATCACGTGTTGTTCAATAAGACTCAGATTCCTTTATTGCCAGGTCAGCGTAAGTAGGCTATTTTAAATAAAGTGAAACGTTTTAAGAGAAAGCATCAAGCCGGATTCGTGTCCCAGAAGTTAGACAAGGTAATAAAAATAAATCCTGCTTTTAAAGCTAAGACTTCAAATTAACAGGCTTTGATTTAACAATACAGCTGGATGGTGTGGCAGTAACCTTATCTAATGAACTAGCAAAAAGCCTCAACTGAAATTTTTTATACTGCCTATTTGAGCAGAAAGTATATTTAAAATGCAAATAAAAAAGTAGTTATGGACATTTTTGTCAGTCTGTATCACGGAGGCCATGGACAATGAGAAATAATATTCACAAACAAACTCATACCTTGTTTGCTGCCACAGTCTTGAATCACAATGCATATATATCCTTCACTTCTTTTGGCTACCGCAAGTCATGTACCCGCCAAATTCTACAAGAAAATTCAAGTAAACTCACTAACGTGCCACTTTAAGATTGGGATGTTATGCTTAATTTGATAGAATGAGATGAATCATATAGAAACGTATTGCCTTAGGTTGAGCTAGTGCTTGGCAGTTGAATGAACCTACATGTCAAGAGACTTGTTAGTCAAATCCAAGATTTGTCACGGATTTGTCACGACGATTTCCCTCATTATATTTGTACTCCATGTATAAGCATTACAATATATTCCTTGCATGGTGTAATCTTGTATAACACATCTAGTTCCGTACTAAATAACAACTTTCAGCTAGCGTTACTTTATATATTCATTGCAGTATTTTTATAAAAAATATCATGTCAGTCATTTCTTCATTCAATACCATTTCTTTGTTCTGGAACAAAAATTTGTTTTGGCACCTTCAGCATCTTGTCCATAGTATGGCTTTTAGGATCACCTGGTTTTAAAGTAAGATAGTACAATTTCTTTGTCATGTTGTTGTACTGCGTTATGGGTGTAGTCTGTGGTCCTAAAGATGGAGGGAGATCTTTTGTTCCTGTAAGCGGTTAATTCATTCACTAATTCGACAGAGCACGATTGCTTTGCTCCGGTAAACACAGGAACAGGCATTTACACAGTTGTCTTGTACAACTAAACAGTTAATTTACAGCAATCAAGAATTCTTGCATTTTCAGTGTACTAAGAAAGATAATTGTTCTTTCGATGAGATTCTTTTCGAAATGCTTGCTATTCTTTCTCTCGTAAGAGTATTTCATGGGCATGTATTCGCCGTGCATAACTACGATTCATTTGGTCAAGAGGAGAGGTGATCGTTGGGCAATATTCAAGCAAGAAAATACGGCAATTATTTCATAGAAATCGAATGTCTAAGTAAAAGAGAATAAAATACTTGGATAGGATAGCTGATATCCAGATAACGTTGAGTTTCTGTTATCGACGACATAATATTGCTTCGAAAATCACTAATTAATCACCTGTTAGCTATATGATTGTACATAATTATCGCAGACTTTGATGATAATTTTAGCTGCCTGCAATTTTTCGCACGGAAATCCAGCTGCATACTATTTTTTCGTACCTTAAGACAAGTATTCTATGTAGGCCCATGAATTACACAAAAGACATTTAGACAAGAGATTTCTAGGTTTCAACATCGTTGGGTCAAATTTGAATACATAACTAACAGTAATATCCCTTGTCTTTCCTTATTGAATGAAACGGGAGTACTTTGACAATGGCAGGTATCTGTTAAAACAAAAAGTGATGGAGGATTGCTGGGTACATAAGGATAACGAAGATATTACCACACAGAACATGCCCTATGAAGCAATACCCTGGCAAATGCTTTATGTTCATTTAGTTTCAGAGATGACGCACGTATCGGTGAAAGGAAGGAAAAATTAAATTATCTGGCTTGCATACTATTTACATACTTGCTAGCTAGAACAAAGTATATGGATTAGTTGTCATATAAGTGAAAATGGTTGCGTACTCTAACTTCCTTCAAATGTTGAAATGGTTGCGTACTCTAACTTCCTTAAAATGTGAAAATGGTTGCGTACTCTAACTTCCTTAAAATGTGAAAATGGATGTGTACTCTAAATTCCTTAAAATGGAATGTGCAAACATCATTCGATATATCATCATCATTGTGTCACCTCACACCTCTTGGTGTTAGTGTGGTTTTAATGAGAGTTCGCCAACTTTTTCTGTCCTCTGCCAGTCTCACTTGGTCTGCCAGGTTTCTGTTACATTCGATATATAGTAAGCTCAAAATTAATATAAAGTGAACGCATTTACTTCTCCGACGACTCAGTTTATGCCTATTTTGTCCCTCTCAGGTTAAATAATTTGCCTCTATAATAACAGGAAATAATTTCAATTCGGCTCCCTGCCCTGTTATTAAACTTCAACCAAGCTTCTCGTATTATTACACTACCAAAACGTAGCTAAAAATCACTAATTTATTACTAAGTGCGGGTACAGTGATATTCTAATATATAGAGAAGCGTTTGTGACTTCCTCTAGTCTCTGCTATCACAGATATTTAGCATAGCGCTAAAACGTAGTCAAAAAGCAAGAAGACGAATGATAAATCATTAATTTATTACTAAGTGAGGGTACAGTGATACTCTAAAGTATAGAGAAGCGTTTGTGACTTACTCCAGTCTGTTATTTCACAGATATTTAGCATAGCGCTAAAACGTAGTCAAAAAGCACGAAGACGAATGATAAATCATTAATTTATTACTAAGTGAGGGTACAGTGATACTCTAAAATATAGAGAAGCGTTTGTGACTTACTCCAGTCTGTGCTATCACAGATATCTAGCATAGCGCTAAAACGTAGTCAAAAAGCAAGAAGACGAATAATAAATCATTAATATTCAGTACAATATAATAAGTGTTATTTCTTGTACGTATGAAGGATTACATGCTTTGTTTTGCGTCTATATATACATGTAAACGATAGACGTAAGAATTGTTAGATGACGTTTTATGCAGAGGTGCAGCTATCAAGCTCTAATCAAATACATCAAGCTGTCAAGCTGTCGATTGCATGTATCGAGCTATCTCGATCTCTAAGGTATTAAGGAAGACATGTTATTTTTGCTTAAAATTGTTTTTGCTTAAGAAGTAACAAAGGTAAACCATTGCTCTTTTCTTTAACTTCAAACTTAATTATGGCTTTAAAGGAACTTAAGCATGAGTTCAAGGGAATCTAGTTTTATGCTGCACATTCTAAGAGAGTAGTAGCCATTTCGTTGACTTGCATTTCATAAGCTAGTTGAAACACATTGATAAAAGATCAGCATGTATATATATTGTTGTTAGTTTCATAATTGATGATCTTGAAAGAGGTGTAATATGGAGTCTCCTTTAAAATTTGCGACATTGCGCAAAAAAAACACATAAAAGCCCTTTTTGTCTCACACTCTTCAGAACATCAATCGTCAGAAAGAAAGGTATAGATATATGTCAACCTTCCAGTAAGAAAAATCGATAAAAACTAACGAATGATAACAATAAAGGAAAAATACCAAAATAAAATGGAAAAACAGAACATTGTTGGAAAAGTCCATGTGAAAAAAGAGCTATTTCTGCCTACAGAGTCCTGATTTTCTTGTCTTTATGTAAACAGAGATACAAGAAAGCACGAACTTGTTATGCCAGGTATCCGAAAATTAATGTTTTTATAAGTTTTAGTGAATTCTGGCAAGCGTGGAATGGCTGTTCTGTAGAAGGAATTGATGCTTGGCGTACAATCATTCAATCTCGGCGGTCTGTCAACTTGTTGACGTGGCCGCTTTGATAGCTGCCTTGTATGCGCTTCTTTTCAAGGCCATTTTTTCATCTTTTGCCACTGGAACTCCGAAATCACTCTGTAATATCCTGATGCAATCTTCTCCTAGGTCGGCCTCTTTGTCGTTTCCCCTCTACTCGGCCTTCCATAATCTACTTTAATTTACATAACAAAATAATTTAATTTCTGTTTCTTCACAAAAGCCACTAGCCAATTTTCATCGTGTCTACCTCTTCTTTTAATGATACATTTGTTGTCTTGGTAGTCCATGGTATTTTTAGAAGTTTCCGATAACATCGGAGTTCAAAGGCACTAAACATATTATCAACTGTCTTGGTTACTGTCCATGTCTCACGATTAAAGATAGCTGTTGGGAAAACACATGATTTCAGTACCTTCAGTTTTGTGTTTATGTCACATTATTTCCACACTTTCTGAAGCTAGTTTTAAATTGGCTGTTATTAAAGAAAGTCTTGTCACTTTTCTTTAAATGTCTCCATCTCCCGTGATAAGTACTTCAAGGTACGTGGGGTCTTACGTTTGATTGCTGCTCCAAATAGAACGATCTCACAGCTGAATCAATGTGTCTGAGAGACCCAATTGCTCCATTATCCATCACAACTTTTCATGCTATAATCAAAGCTTTAGCAATACATGTTGGCATTGAACTCTTGACATTTTTCCAGGATCGAGATTTGATCCCGACTGCCTCTTGCCTGTTGATCTCTCATCTACATAACGCGAATTTCTTCCTTCAGCTTCTTTCGCATTCTGCATTTGATGTCCACCAGTACTTTGCTTGCATGGCTTATCAGTGATATTGTGCGATGATTGCTGCATTGAAGTTAATTTTCATCTACGTAAGTGTGCAAAAAGTGCTCTTTTACACTCAACTGACCAGTCTTGTGTTTCCTATACTTTTGCTTGGCGTACACTTTTGCTTGAAACATGTTTAATCTTGTCACCCAACCATTACGATGTGGGACCAACATACCGAGCTACACATCGGAACAGAAATGTATTACCTACTTGGCTTTTCTGTGTGGTATCCACGTAATTCTTCTTAATATATAGTCTTTCCAGTTCGGAAAACAATTCTTGGATTGTCTTGAAATGACAATAGCCGCACTTGGTTTGGGTGTTGGCTTTTGAAAAATGTCTTGTTTTCTCAACAATTTCTCTGTCAATGCCTTTCCACTTGAACAAGACATTTAACAAACATATTCTGTCTTTCTTTGCTATAGCTTTGTAGCTGTCAATTACCTTGTAGGTGGAAAAAGTCTGACTCCATTTTACTGGTAAGGAAGCAAATAAACTATATCTCTAAGTTCTCATACTGAAAACAACGTACTCCTGTACCTTTGTGGTTGGAAAAGATTTGAAATTGTAAGTTGGAACCCGGTCGGCTCTTGCTCAATCCGCTACAAGTAGATCAATATATGGGCGTATCATAGATAGACATGTATATCTCAACAGAAACAGTTCTTTGATATTTTGTCAAGATTGGAGCATTGCCACAATAGCTGCACTAAGTGGGAGGCCAACCGGCCTCTCACTATAAACATTGAAAAATATGAGTCGTTTATAATTACTTGGTATTACTATATTATATACTGTGGTCCTATTAGAGTGTAGGAATATTTCAGTGTGTATAGGATCAAATATAGCAGCAAGACAAGATCGTATACAATCTATGCACTAAGCCCCACCCCACTGACCTAAGCGTGATGCTGTAAACACGTTGTTACGAGGTGGACGGAGGATAATGATATCTGTAGCATAAGATTGATGATAAACGTTTGTGAATGAAAGAAGTAAGGCAGGACTTTGATAGGAACTTTAAGATTGAGAAACAAGGTTCTTTATCTAAAAAAGACGACCTTACAAAAGTCAATCTCTAGTAACGAATTATGCTCATGAGTTGACCTGTGAGACGAAGTTTAAAGAAACAATAGCTTATTCCCAACAATCTAAGCCTAAGCTACAAAACGTCACACTTGCTGTTTTAAATCCAGCTCTTTAGAGCTTTTAGAGTCAAACATCCGCTTTCATGTATATTAAATCCGTTTCCATACATATTCCGCATGAGGTATCCTGCAAATAATTCCAAGTAGACAGTGACATCGTAAGAAGACAAACTCAAATTATGAAAGCGACATATTGAGTTTTCAACTTTGTGGATTGCTAATCCAAAGAAAAGTAACAAGATTAATTTCCTCTCTGGAACTTTATGGTTAGTTCTTTCATCACCGGGGAATAAAATCCAAGTAAATCTGACAATTAAGGGTCTTTTTCAGCTGGTGATCGCCAGTAATATAGCATATTTCTTTGGTATTCTTGCCTCTTTGTATAAATTTCGCGCGCATTCGCGAGAGGAAAGATAATCAACATCTGTAAATTAAATTAAATGTTGAACGATACATATTTTAAAGAGACTGAAGTCATTGTATTTTCAAGAACTAGACTGTTCAAAAATGTTGGCAAGGAAAAACGCATTTATGTACAGCCGTCAATTGATAAATTTGAATCTGTTTTACGATAGTGTTTTACTTGAGAATTCGCCACCTAATTTGATGTTAGAGAGGATTGTGTCGAACTCGATTTTGTAATGGGCGATATTTTTAACGTTTATCTCACCTCCATAATTACACTACTTCACATTCAGTGCAAAGTGTTTAAATATGGTGTTGTTCCAGAATTTTATTCTACAAACATTTAGGTATCAGTAGAAATTAAAGAGCAAGAATTAACAGAAAGACTTATGTATCAATTTGGGCTGTCTAGAAGCAACAATGTTTGTTTGTTACTTTCATTTTCTCGAAATGCGCACACCTTTCAACAATTCTGTACTTTATACCTTTCTACAGCATAACCATAAACCATTTGTTTCATCTGATTCCATTTCTGATTTCTGCATTGATCATCCTTTGTGCAGTCACTAGTCACGTATCTTTCATATAATTCTGTAGAACGTAGAACTGAAACCTTTCGGATATAGAAGAGTGTACTCCTGTCTAAATGGAGTGATGTATGAGCTCACAAACACACCGTAAAATGCCTACCTACTGACAAGTACGGAAACCTCTTTACCTGTAAACTTTCCGGCTGAAAGCTCCTTTTCTGATATATGAGTTTGACTGGAACTTTACTGTAGTAGAAATTTTATCTTGACAAGTCTTGCTCATTGTACTAACATGTGTTATTTCCGTTATTGTCAATTACATTATGCTGGTTCAAGCGTTTATCAAACTTTAATTATCTGCCCGTGTATTCCTTTTGATTCTTCAGTCTGTAGATAAAATATCAACAAGGAATTTCTGTTTCTCGTACTTGATCCTATGCTCTTCTGGTTTCTGCTCTCACCTATCCTGTGAAATATGTTTCAGTCGAAAAGATCACCATTAAGCTGTTCTATTTGTTTCTTAAGTAGGAGTTCCGATATTTGTCCAGGAATTGATATTTTCCCAGACTGATACTACCACAACAGTGACTTAGTGGTAGAGTGCTCGCTTTGCATGCGGAATGTTCTGGGTTCGAATCCACGATCGGGTCATACCAAGACTTAAAAAATGCTTCATAATACTTCCCTGCTCAGCACGTAAGGGGATAGATTATGGAAATTAAACATACTGTGCTACCAGTGGACCAGCCTCCTACTGTATCATTTGCTGTGCTTGCACCGCTGTGTGGATCAAAGGCTAAGGAAACGGAGATGGGTGTCGCCCTATGCACGAAAAATGGTGTGGGAAGGAACAGAGCGACTGAGCACATGCTTCATATCGTGCTTGTATAGAGACTGACCATCAGAATGTCAGGGACACTACAACCACAAGTCTATTTTGTGAAGCCTTCTAGTCATTTTATTGAGATAGAAAATTGTCGGTCAAATAAGAGGGCAATGACATTTGTTAGGATATGAGCCTAGACAAGACCCGAAAAGAAGTCGAAGCAGAACAGCTGTTTTCCATTAACTGGATGGAGACTCGTATCTCTTTCGTTTTGTACTGTTTTCACTTTTGATGATTGGAAAGTTAAGACTGAAGGTCATCATAACCTTCTATTATAATCTCACTTCCTCCGTTCTGCAACAATCGAGAATAGCCATCAATATCCGTGCAGCGCTCATGGTCTGCACACTCTTGTAGATCTTGGCAGTACGCCTATATCTTATTCAGAGTGTTTCTGAAAGCTATGAACTTAAGAATTATGTGCGATAAGACAGTCTCTCTGAGCTATAACGTTGATGCCTTTTCAGTTAGTAGTTCTATATGGATTTGACATAAAGCTATATGCAATCACGTCCCGGTTTAGCAAAATATATTCTGATTGACTTCAGCAAAAACTCAATATTAAAATTTAATGCTTTATCATTGCATGTTTTTGTCTAGATAAGCTTCCCGATATTGCTGGTTACTTAATTCATTATCGCGTACTTCGCTATATTTCTCCCGTATCTTGTCTTTAACCTAAACGAGTACTGTTTAATGACAGTTCATATAGAGGTATCTGAATTTCTTTCGCCAAGGATGTTATTTTTGCCAGCGTATAGTTGTTTGTTGCTTTATCTCTATTTCTGTTAGCGACACAAGTCACAAACATACGGAATGAAATATTTGGCTCATGTCCAAATGGGTCACCTAAGCCTTTAGAATTTGGTAAGGATCCTGATCACCCTCTGGATTTAAGAACCACAACAATTACGATTGACCTCATTTTAATATTACATGAAACCATAACTATTAGGGAAACCCCTATTGGCGAAATGTCACTTATATTTGATATTGATCTACACTTTTGAAGATCTACTGACCGGTAATCCCATTTACCATGACTCCTGTGAAACAGCTCATTTTAGTATTCGGACACCTGCTGGAAATCATACCTGTGGTTTGACCGAGACCCGCGCTTTCTACGAGCTACTAGTTGTTACTGAGATGTTGTCCAGCATTGAAATTAAATTTGCCTTCTTACTCCTTTCTATACCTAAACACAGTGCTATCGCAGATGGCTGCATTATACTCTACGTTTCTTGCATTATTTATTGACTGTTTCGTTGTTAATTGTCTTATGGAATCCTTAATGCTTCATAACTTTCCCTCAAGCCATCTTGAATTTCTTCGGAATTCCATGGACAGAATTTCCTAAGACTAAACGAAGACAAATAGGAGATTGTTTTGTCGATCTCATTACCCAAACCCATGTCTGGAATATGGTTCTTTAATAGGCAAGAAGTGAACTGAGAGACATGTTACTTCAGTATGATTAGGCTGTTGTAATAGCCCAAGAACACAAGTGGAGGAAGCTAATTTCTAGGTTTTATCTCCTTAGTAAAAATCTGGAATCATAAGTAAGCATTGCCCTAAAAGAAAGTGACAGAAAAATATAGATGGACATTTGATAAGGTGCATCTAGCGAATCTAGCGAAATACAGGGGATCTGTTGTGCTGGGCTTAGTAAGTTCTTGTCATCATCTACATCTGCCTATTGTTTTTGTTAATTTCACCAGCCCTCGAAACCATGATTCCTCTTGCACTAATGACTTGACTTTGGTCCTTTGCAGGTAATATGTGACAAATCCATGATTTACTTATTTATCAATACAACGACCTCTGATTACAGTATAATATGCATTTACAACTGTGTCACTCTAGCACTCCTAAACGATGTTAGATCTCAATCTCCCAAGTTGGACGTTTACCGCTTGTAAAACTTTTTGGATGTCATGAATAAAGGCATCCTTATCTTTAAATGTCTTTAAGTTATCACAGGATGAAAATTACCCCTAGTAATTTCGATATAGCTTAAAATCTGTGTTCAACAGAAAATATTCTTGATAGTTCAAATTTTCTACACAGGGACAGTACATTTAAAACTTCTAAAATGTCAACGTGTGCCTTCAATAGTTTATCTGTTTAGTGTCCTTAAAGTGTGAAATATGGGTACGACTGTATGCTGCAACTTTCGCAAAGTTTCTTTTTCACAAATGATGTGTCATAAAATATTAAGACGATTATCATAGTCCTCCATGTTATTAACACGACAGAAACTGCTTGTACCAATGGAAGTCAGCAGGTGCCACTCAGTACTTGCCAAATTTGTCACCTTAATTAACCGCACTGGCCCATAATAGAGATTAAAGCTTATTTTGTCTTTTTGATTTATCTTAACGTACAGGAGAACAGCATTTTCATTATTACTAATTGTCACTCAACAAAAGGCCACTAATTCTATTTTCATCTATCGGTTCTCATTGAAATAAAGGGACCTTGCATTTTAGGAGAAGAAAACAAAACAAGATTATCAGAGAACAAGAACTTGTTTTAAAGTACACCAAAAGGCTGTTCAACAGAATTGTAAATCTGCATCTAACTATATTGAACCAAAATTGGTAACCAGTGCTTGATCAATACACCTAAAAGGTGGAAAGCAAATCACAAATTCAAGAGCTGCTTCATACATCATTTTCAAGAAGATTGTTATTTTCAAGAAGATTGTCATTTTTAAGAAGATTCAGCTTATAGAGACCTGCTCTGATAGAAAATATTCTGTGATAGAGCCTAAGCCTAAGACTTGCCTTAGATACGAAATTGTTTTACTCCAAAGCGATATGCATAGATTGTAGGTCGAACATGACAATAACGAGAGTGGGACAAGTCACATAATGTGTTATAGACTTTTGCTTGTTAAAAGAATTCTATTCTTCCTATTTTAGCTTCGAAGAAAGGAGTTGGTCACCTGAAGTTAGTTATATAAACGACGTTTTTTCAATTTATACTAACAAAACGAATGGAAAGCTAAAGGTTCCTAGCTTCTCGCTAATATCTAACGTTAACAGATCAAAGAATCTTGTTAAACTAAAGTCTTATGCTGAAAAATTTTAATTCTACCAGAGGCCTTATGTTAATCCATGCTCATGTTTCCTTGATGTTGAGTCCATATTTTTGTTGATTCTGCATACCTTTATTACCGTCAGAGCTTATCTATCCGTAATTTGTTTGCCTCAAACTATATTTATATTCCACTGTTATTTTATCTCCGAGTCGGATTGGTCGAATATCTAATACCCGGTGTATCAGGCACACTGTATTTCTGTTGCAACGTCTTGGCAAGTGTTAAGAACATTCGTGAAGGATGCGTACTTTTGCTTGCTTGGTATTTTATCAAGCAATGTTTTGGTTTAATTCGTTTCATGTTTAACATACAAGATGCTGAAAAATGTCTTGCTTTCTCAACGAATTCTCTGTCAATGCCTTTCCTCTTGAACAAGACATTTCACAAACATATTCTGTCTTTGTTTGCTGTAGCTTTGTAGCTGTCAATTACCTTATAGGTGGAAAACGTTTAACTCCATTTTACTGGTAAGGAAGCAAACAAATTCTATCTCTAAGTTGTCATACTGAAAACAAAGTACTTCTGTACCTTTGTGGTCGTAAACGCTCTTTATTCAACAAACAGCGATTACCAATACAATGGTTAGGTCACTTATAAACTTGTAAAATCGAAATTTCATCAACTTTGAAGTTAACTTATAATACCAGTGGAATCGTATCATCATAGCTTCAAAACAATTGGTCAATACACTGCACTACAATTCCAGACCTTAAGTTTGTCAAATCGGCTCTCAAGGGAAGAATTTTGAGAACAGCTCCCCTAAGACCATTGACCTCATAGCTTCGATTCTTATGTAGCATGTCTTAGCTACTGGAGTTGTCACTACGTATTCCAGTTTTGAATTTGGAGGGGAGGTAATTTCGTATTTGGGTCTTGTGCTATTTCTTTTAAAGATGTCTCAAAAGCTAATGATTTGAAGGAGCACGAATTAAGCCTTTGCAGATAGAAATAATATTTCATTGCTCATTTTTCTTTGTCGAATTGTTGGTTGGTTTCTTTCGCATAAGTCAATTTTTGATCTTCGGTTACTTTCGATCATAGGTAAAAATTCAGCGTTGTCATCGTTCACCATGTTCTGACGTATATAGTGTCAAAAACAGCTTTATGTGTGAGGTTTTTGCCTTAAGCAAAGGAATTTCTTCTAACACATAAATACAAAAAATAAATCGTGGCTTATTCATAAATACAAATGTATCTTCTCTACAAATTTTCTCATGCAAACAATAACTTATTTTTACAAATCTAGTCCCTGCAAGTTAGAAATAAACAACTACTTGTGGCTTTATTTGTGAGCTAAAAGTGCGTTGCAATTTTATTTCCTTAAATCAACTGACAGCAAAACAAGACTGCCCCAGAGGATCCGTCAGTTGGTTCATACAGATTATTTGACAGCAACGGTGCACCGATTAGATTAATACAGACGAGATACATATGTACTCTTAGGATAACATATGTTGAGTTTAAACACCAAATGTCACAGAATGTACATCATGACCATCTTCGTACTCCGACGTCATCGGTGCTGGTCGCCCTCACTTTGCAACGTCAGTCTAAGAATACGCCTACACTTCTTTCTGTCTTGGCTGAAGTGGTTTGTTTTTGAGGCTTTGAGCCTCGTCAACCCGGAGATGTTGTCTATGTACTGTAGCTGAGGAATGTACATAGGTCTACATCTTGCAGTTTGCGAAAAATTTTGTAGTGTAAAAATACAGACCATACAAGAAGTGTGATATTAAATCTTCTGATCTCCAGTGTTGCAAGTTATTTTTCTGTTTGTAATTACTTAAACTGGTTGGTTACGTGTCCTTGTCTCCGCATATGTCATTAAATTTACGTACACACCACAGAACAACCCGCAAGAAATGGAGCTTGAAGATCATAAAGAGACATTCGTCAGCGGTCACCTTTTACAGCTGCGCAAAAATACACTTGCTAGAATGACACTAAAAAAAATTTAACTTGCGAAGAACTACGGACAAAAACAATATGCATAGGCAACGTGATGCAAGCCTTTATAAACAATTGTATACTTCTCTTCAAAAACCTTGAAAAGGACCTTCTTAAACTCACAGAAAAGAGGTCTGTTGAGAGAAATGGGGTTTGGTCATATACGACATTATAGTCGACGAATATACATAAATAATGATACATAAAATAGACACAAATAGAAATAAAAATCTTACTATTGAAGCAAAGTTCTGTCTGCGTTTCTTTTATTTTGGTCACGGCTCAAGATTAACTTGCTTTATAGGTATTCTTATTGTGAGCAAAGTGGTACTTTCCTTTTAAGTTGAATTATAAGGACCAGTCTATTTTTACACTGAATTATATTTGCAATCACGACACCTTCAATTTTTACCTCAAATATCTCTGAGCGTTTCTGTGTGCCATTAGGTACTAGCGTGTTGTAAATATTTTACAAGCAATGCTACTGGTGTCTTAAGTAGCAAAACTTTTGCTCAAAGACTTTTAGACTAAATTGTCTTGAAACTCAGAAAAAAGATCAGGATACTGACCCTTTGATCTGATCTCTATCAAATCCTGTTGCCCTTAAATATAAAAACGTCGTACAACAAGTATATACGTGAATCATTTATGTTTGTTATGACTTGCAACTGAATTTCAATATTGAGCATGGTTTCAAGGTAAAATTATCTGATGACTTTGTAGTAACCAGTTTCGAACATTGTAGACAACGTATGAAATGTTTTTTTGCAGTCGAATCGAAATGAACAAACAAGAAGCATATGGTAATGACTTTTAAGTTGTTTGTGGTCTGAGTTCAGGGACGTAAGTTTTAGAACAAAGGAAAGAGGAAAAATGGTTAATCTGAAGAAATCTACTGGAATAGTTAGACCCTGAATTCATCATCTCTTCTCTCGAAGAAGTAGCTTAGCATGTAAATTATAAAACTGAAGTGAATTAGGAAGCGAAACCGAGCTCCCTTAGTAGACATTCCAGTGAAATCCATAGGTGTACGAAGTCACTTGTTTATAGAATTTGATTGATCTCTGTTTGTACTGCCTCCTACCTGCTAAGGAAAGTAAACTGAAACATACAGCAATCGTTTTAAGAGAACATCCCAAGAAATGGGGAGCTTTTGAGAATCAATCGTCAAATACGGAGGATTCAGACAAGTCATAACTGCAACGAAGATAGAAAAATATCCAGAAATGACTGAACCTTGTATCTAAACTAAATGACCTCCCAATTGAGCTATCAAATCAGCCTTTGCAAATTGACCGGAACATTCGTGACGTGCAGGGCCACAGTCATGCGACAGAATGTCTTGACTCTCTAAAAGTCTTTTTTGTATAAGACGGAAACCTCTATTTTTGTCGCTTCAGATGTCACAGAATATATCATCATAAAATTCTCTTATGCCAACAGAATCTAATGCTGATAATTATTAAACCAGGAATTACAGTAGTTTTGAAGTTTCTGTTACAATTCATTTGGCTTTATGCTGATCTCCGTTAGTTTTTGAAGACATCGTATTTAGATTACTATTGCCTACCATGTCTTAGCCTAAAAGCCAAGCTCCTTATAACCTTACTCAATTGTATGCTGTAATCACAATAGGTGACTGAGCAAGCGAGTATGGCCTTGCCAAGCTATTGACGCTGATAACAGAAGAGAGGGTCTTGACAACAATGATTATTACTGCCATAACTCTAGGGCTTTTCGTCAGTATCGGAGGTAAGATTTCCTATATATCTTTGTCTCGTCTCAAAGCTTTACATTATGCATGTTGCAGACATAATAGCGGCGTGGCGAAAAGTTTACTCCTTCTAAGCAAGAAAGATGCATACCTTTGCTCCGTCAAAGTGAAATCAGAATTGGTAAACAAATTTTAACTTTCATTCGTTTATATAAAATACGTGAATAAAATAAAATACGTAAAATACTTAATTTAAACACCGCATACTCTATCGCGTGTTCTTTTAGGAGCTGATGGGCAAAAGAGTAAAGACAATTACTTTGAACTAATAAAATTATATTGTCAGATGCAAGTCAGACTCTGAGCTTTCTTCTAATATCAGTTTCCTACGCCAAGTACAAGAGAATTGTGCCGTCGGGCTTATCGAGTATATCTTTTTTATGATATGACAAGCGAAACAAATAATCATTTGACCATTCCAGAATTCCTTTGAGTTAAGTATTTTCGTATTCCCAATTTTATCGATATCTCAATTGCGAAATCAGTACAAATTGAAATGAAAAATTAGATTGTGAGATTGAATAATACATGGACGTCAAAAATGTACTAAGTAGTATATCTTCGTGACAATAATGAATGGGAAGACAGGAAATAGAGACATTGTCGTTAATAAGTCAGATGTTAATTTTTCTCATACAACAGAGGCAAGAAACAGCTTGAATCACCCAAGACATTGTTATATCCTGTGATATTATGGATTATGGTAAGGAAGGAAGACCTCAAAAAATATTACTTTCGCTCAAATTAACGTTTCAAGGGCAGATCAGGATATTTTCGTCTTAAAGATGATTAAAGAAAGCAAGTTTGTGGTTGTCCATAAGATTCAATTTTGGCTTCTTTTCAACATTTTGAAAGCTGTGGCTACTCTGAGACCGACAGATTATTTCAATCTTTTAGGACCCTTCTTGTTCCACTCGGTTTACGATGAATAAATCAAGAGATCACCTTATCTTTATTAGTAGTAAAAACTTTTTATTAATTTCAGCTTCTTTCGATCTTGATAGAGAAACGTCTGTTTGATAAGGGAATGGCTGACAGCCCTTTGGAGCAATGCAAACTTGAGAACGATCTCTCTTAATTGGCAACTAGTAGATCTCGCACGAAATGATTGAAGCAGTCATTCTCTCACTTTCAAACATCTGATTGATGGGATAATTTGAATCTCTGTCTTGGTGGATATGAGATTCAGTATAGCAATTTTATATGTGATTTGCATTATTTCTACTTTCTTTTATGAATCAAAGAGCTATTAAATGAATAGCACTTTTAACTCGATAAAGTATTGCTGACTTTCCTGTAGGAAATAGTGTAGCATTGCTAACTAAATCATGGTATTTCAGGGAATAGCACGTATGGTGGAATAGAGTACAATATAGTACAGTACAGCTTAACCTAGCATAGCATAGCATAGTGCAGTACGGTATAATCTAATGAAGTAAAGCACAGGACAGGACAGGACGTTATAGCACAGCACAGTATAGTCTAGTAAAGTACAGTACATTATTATTATTAAAGTATAGTACATTACAGTATAGTATATAGTATAGTATAGTATAGTATAGTATAGTATAGTATAGGATAGCATAGCATAGCATAGCATAGTATTGTATAGTATAGCATAGCATAGCATAG